>VKOC01003658.1:0-10820 GCA_009364415.1 Spea multiplicata
ATAAATATATGGGCTTATATATTATTTTGAACAGGTTTTTACACATATTCCTTTGAGCAGAACATCTTCAGTTGTCATATCATCATTCTAAAACCTAGACTGCATCTAGGTAAACTTAGCCATCAGAGATCTACAGTGGGTGATGGATAAAGTGCTCGCTGTGTTTTCATAACCAACAAACCTTACGCCTGGTAACATTAAAACATATTGAAATAACAGAGAGAAGTCATTGTAGATGGAGTCCATTGTCAATGCCGCCAGGCAATGTTGTAGGTTCATTTTAGATGAACACTTTTAGACACTGAGAGAGATTTAGGGGAAGAAACAACCCTTGGAGAAGGAAAATGGCTAGGAGGATTTGTTAGTGATACCATGAAAATATAATCTGGGTTTTTTACTACTGGCAATTACTGAAACATATTTCTGCTGTAAAGGAACATCTTGGTTAAGACCAAATATCCTATGTTCTGAAGAAGTGACCAATGATAGGAAGACATTTCAGCCATTAGTTTCTATATAAGTAGGGATTGTATAGAATTCAATGGATTTACGGTCTCCAAATAAAAATAAATACATCCCTAAACAGCGATTCTAGGATGTATCAAATGTATCCAAAATAGCAGTAGACCTAGGCGGAGGAGGAAATGCAACCCTGCTTTAGATGCACAAAATGAATTTGGAAGCCTCAATCTGGACTGGGCACTTGCCTTGTTACTGTATTACATCATTAACGTCTTTCAAGCCAGCCAATATTTCTATACATCTAACAAAAATAAAACCATTCATGTTGATTTTTGTAATGTAATACAAATCTCAAATTGAAAGCACATTTTAAAAAATAACATATAATATAGTACATCACCGTTATCCATAGGTATCACACGTGCATATTTACTCTCACCATTGGAATGTTATTTCATTTTCATTTCACTTGGGTTTTTTTCACCAAATTGTGTAATTGTTAATGTGTTGCCCAATATGAAGTTGAATTTCAACATTCAGTGTTTGCATTTAAGTTTACAGTAACACAAACCACATAACATTTTCTTCATCAAAGCCTTTGCTAAATATTGATTATTTAAGTAGTCTACCATTGATCTGCAGTAACATCAAACATCAACGGAAACTATTTTTACTCTAATGTATTTGAGTCATTTAAATAGCCTAGAACTGGGGTTTATATATATTTTTCCTCCTCATTGAGATCTAGAGAGAGGGGCAAAATGTTTAAACACAGTTCAGCTATAAGAGTTCACAAATAGCTGTTGGTATAAACTGCATTTCACTGAACATCTGATCCAGTGGGTAAAAGGTTAAATGAATAACGTGCCCTTGATGCTTTTCACTTCTTAATTTTGGGTACATCTATAATGAGCAGTTCCCCATTCATCATAGACAAAACCTTAATTAGTTATCGTAAGATTTAAAATAGCTCTTCTTCAGTTTTTCTTTGTAACCTTAGCACCACCACATGGTGCGTTTATAAAGTTCTCATACAGTCACAGAGTTGTTGTTTTTTCGTGTTTTTTTAAATTTCTTAGCTACTAGGTTTGGAAACATCATGCAATGATACATTTTGATATTTGTATCAATTCAGTATGCTTTAAGTATTAGTATGCATCTCTTTATTTAATAATGTAATAATAATAATAATGACGGTTTATGATTTAAAGATTCTCAAACGCAGACATTTTTTTTCTCAGTGATAATACACGCCGGTTCCTGTACAGAAACAAAAGTGTATTGTAGGGGCATAAAATAGGGGCTGGCACCTTCTGGCATAGGAGGCAGATACAGCTGAGTGCCCCACCAGCCCTCTTTCCCTCTGCCCTACCAAATAACATTCACACTAGCACATACACCCTTCCATACATTCACTATAACACACAATTACTCACATACGCCGATCCGCCATAACGTTATTACCACTGACAGGTGAAGGGGAGAACACTGATAATCTAGGCAGCAAGTGAATGTTTCGTCCTCAAAGTTGACGTGTTACAGGCAAGAAAAACGGACAAACGTAAGGATCTGAACAACTTTGACAAGGGATAAATTGTGATGGCTAGATGATTGGGTCAGGGCATCTCCAAAACTGCAGCTCTTGTGGGGTGTTCCCTGAAATCAACCTAGGTTGATTTAATTACTACACACACATTGGGGCGGAGGGGAATTCATCTAGTTCCCCCATGGTTAACAGGGGCCCAGGGAACCTTTGTTTAATTTTTTGTCTAATATGTTGTGTAGAGGAGGGAAAGACTTGCAAGTCACCTCTCAACTGCCTGGGGAAGCAAGGTAGATTTTACATGTTGGAACATAGTTGTATGTTGCATTTGTAACTCACAGACAACTTTAAGGTTGCTTGTTCCTTCTTAACATGCATCCATTTGACTCAGACGGGTATATGAGAGTTTTAAGTAGATAAAGAGGGTGAATTACATGAATTACATGAATTTGAAATAGTGCCCCTAAAAATACTTTAGCAGCCCCTGTATAGAAAAAGCACATGTTTAAAACTACCTTTGTGAACATTGTTCCCACATTGTTAACTCAATTTAACTACATTTAAAATAAATCAAAGCCTTCATTTTCCAAGTATAAATTATCTCGTTCATGCTACTAGCTTAATGTACTTTTATCTAACAAACACTATAGCATTTTATTATCCACTGATGTGGATGAATGATTTGAGGTTCATATATTCGTGGTTGATTTACATATAATAATACCCTTACATACAAGACTTTATTCCTGAGATTAAGTCTTGCTGATTATCCTTTAAGGTGAATGCTTCCAAACTCACAAATAATAGTAAAAATGTTGCATAAACATGAAATGAGGTCTCCTTAAGATTCTAATTTACTTATTTATCTTTAAATTAAAGTAACTATTTATTAAGCACGAAAGGCATAGATTGTTACAATGAAGGGGGCTTACTAATGTGCCAGCCATTGTAATATCAGCACATGCCATAGGAAGCATCCGCAAGAACTTCACGTTAATTATGACTTATGTTATTTAAAGAACTAGAAATGCAGCAAGTATTTAAAAATAATCATAAGGTCTAAAGCCTATTTTAGCTTAATATGTGATCCAGTTGCTTGAGAGAAAAATTATGTAAAAAAAAATCATTTTCTTAAAATGAACATGAAATTTTATAATTAGATTCCAAGTAGCCATTGTTTTGTTTTAATAATTGGAGAGCTACTTATCTTCAATGCCACCAATAACCTTATTCCTTTGACAGTCTCCCTCAATATCAAGGGTGCAACCATGACCCCTACCCCACACTGCGTGCACTCACTATCTCCCATTTTGACTACTGCAACTCTCAGATGGTCTTCTTCATGCATGTCTTTCCCCTTTAGAATCCCCCATACTAAAAGGTACATGAGTGACTCCATGTTTATTTACAAAAGTAGATTGGGGAGCTATGCAAATATTTCGGGGCTCGCTGCCCCTTTCTTAATGCCCCTGATGGATGAAAGTTAAGAAAAGGATGATTTACTGTATTTATGTAATCTACATTCAATGGATGTATATATTTTGTGTTTAGAGTGAATCAGACACAATCCCTATTTGAGGCTCATTAAATTCAAAAACTTTTGTAATAAGTTTAATTAATTTAATTATTAAAATGTTGTAGTTGTGTTGCTACATTAAAGGCTAAGCATAAAGTACCATACAATAGGCTTGTGCACAACAAGCAAAATTGATTATTTATTTTTTTCTTTATGGTGCATTAATTTTTGGACAATTATTTTTTTTTCATAACCTTTACCAAGCAGCATCTCTGATTACTGCATAAGAGATCCAAAATAAAGAAGTAAAGGCTCAGCACTCAAATGGTAAGGTGAGTTTATTTCACACAGGCAACGTTTCGACACACACGTTTCTCAAGCCTTCAAAGACCTGTGTGTTGAAATGTTGCCTGTGTGAAATAAACTCACCTCACCATTTGAGTGCTGAGCCTCTGCTTCTTTATTTTGGATTTATTGAGGGACTTGGTGTTACCCTGGCTCGTGCAGCATCTCATTCCTGAGTGCTGTATTCCAACCTTTTTTTCTGTGTACTGCATAAGAGAAGCCTAATGGTGATGTCATCAGTTGCTAACTGATCGCCCCTCTCTCGCCTTTCACCGCTCCAATCCAACCTCAACACTGCAGCTAGACGAATGTCTCTGTCACTGTCTTCATCTGCTGCTCCACTATGCCCATCACTCCATTGGCTTCGCATACCCTTCAGAATCAAATCTAAACTTCTGACCCTGACTTACAGAGCCCTTAACAACTCTGCACCCCCTTATATCTCTAACCTCCTATTCAAATACACCCCTAACCGGACTCTTTGTTTTTCTTATTATTTGCGTCTCTTTTCTACTGTCATTACCTTTTCTCATGATTTCACCTGTGCTGTTGCCCTGGAACGCAACTTTCAAAAGCTCTTTGAAAATCCACTTTTTTCGAGAAGAGTACAACCTTCTCTCCTAACACTCTCAGCCATTATCCTAATCAAGCCATTTGAATGATCAACAACCTCAACAGATCATCGAGAACCTATCAACTCATCCCCATCCAATCAGCCCTCCCCTATTTTTTCACTTCCCACTTCTACCACCGACTAGATTGTAAGCGTGCAAGAGCGGGGCCCTCCTCTACTTCTGTGCTAGTTTGTTATTGTATGTGACTTTAAATTATCCCACTGATTGTAACAGCCCTAAAGGAATCAGCTGGGGCTATAAATAAACATGGAAACATTAAACTCATCTTGTATGCCCATTTTTCTTGCACAAAGAGATTAAGAGATTGAGAACAGATAAATCATGCGTGGAACAATAGGGGGTGCGGTACAAGGCACTGGGGCCCTTACTCCTCAAGGGGCCCAATGAGAAAGATCATAGGATCTTGCTCCACTTCACTTGATTGCGGGGGCCCCACTCACATGGGAGCACCCAACGCCAACACCGCAATTCCCCCCAGCCAGGCAAACCAATATGACATCATACTGAAGTGTTCAGACTCAGAGAGGGAATGTGTGAGCACTTTGAGGGAAACCAGAAGAGATCTGTCACCAATTGGTGGACTGTCCCCCCCTGGGCCAATAGTAGGAGGTATGTTTGTTAGTGTATAAGAATGCCAGTGTGTGTGTGTGGAAGTGTGTTAGTTCCTGAATATGAGTGTGTAAATATGTTAGTTATGTCAAGTAAAAATTACTTGAAAAAGATTAATAAAGAATTTAAAGGCCTCAATCACTTGGTCTACTTGATGAAATGTTCATGGCAAAGCTATTCAAGGGACTTTGATATTGAACATTTAACAATTTCATCATCGTTTTATAGCTCTGTAGTATGTTTATTTCAGGTACATACAAAAAAATACTATAGAATCCAATTATTGTATATGATGCACAAATAAAAAGGGTTTTATATTAAAAATTATTTTATGAAATAGATTGGTGTTTATTAAACGTATTTAGAAAAACCTTTTATGATGAGTTTCCGAGATTTACAGTTTGTAAACAGGGTTGCCTAGGAAACATTCCCTCTGCCTGAATATACACTTCATACGAGTTATATAGGGAAATTCATTAAACAATTACAGACACCATGGGGTACGTGCTGAGATTAATTATTTGACTTATGCTTGCAAAATATGGTATTTTTAATGACTTAGATGACAGATGAAATGTGGCTTTGTTAATACACATTTACACATTTGCTTATGCACAGAATAATAGAGGAGTCATTTCTGCATCCTTACACAAAATGATCAAAAAGACTTAGAAGTCTATACACTAGAGGGGCAGTTGTCAGAGTTTGAAGGTGAGTTTCAGCTCCTTGGCTATACTATATATTATAAAGGGCCAACATCAGCAAGCTTCTGCTGCTGGAAGAGCTTGGATGCAGTGGCATCACTAGGTGGGGTTGATATGGACCACACCGGGTGATACCATTAGCAGGGTTGACACTCAGGGCCTGGACTACGTCTTCCAAACCCCCAGTGGGCACCTACTCTGTTGCTCTGAAATATGTGCTGGCTGGGGAAATGTATATATTCCCTACGATATCAAGAAGTGTTCTCTCCACTTAGTCCCTCGCAAGTGGTTACCCTAAAATTGCTTGGTACCTTCAAAGGCACTCACAGCGGCTACCGTAGGGGAGCTGCTCCACCACTCTGTCTACCTGCAAACATAGTTGAAGTGACTCAACCCAGAAGCCACAAAAAGCATACAATTAAATCAAGGAAACCTCAGATGACACACAACTTTACTTCTAATTTGCCCTATACACTAGAGAACCGACATGCCTCATCAATAGTTGCTTAGCAGACCTCATAGAGCAGATGAATGCTAGCTGGCTAAAACTGAATCCAGACAAAGGTACGCTTGGTGAGGGGACCCCGGGCAACAAAGATATCTCAAGATCACCCAACTGGCTTGGAGGCTCTAAACTCATAAGCTCAACAGAGGTACGAAGTCTTGGAGTTCTTCCTTAATAACATCTGCCTTCTTTCATCTGAGAAACATAGCCAGGATACAACACCAAATTCCACCGGATGATATGCCAACATTAATCCACGCATTTGTGTCTAATCATCTAGATTACAGTAATGCACTTTACTTGAGCCTCCCAGAAAACAGAACGCCATTGCTTACAGGCAGTACAAAATGAGGCAGTCAGACTACTGACCAATTAAATTAATTCATGTCACATGACACCTGTTCTCCACTCCCTGAATTGGCTTCCAATTAAATGGCGAACAAACTTTAAAATTGGCCTGCTGACCATTAAAGCCTTAAACAGTAAAGATCCATAGTACCAGCAAGAGCGCCTCCATCTCGCTCTCTTTGGTCAGCCAAGGGATCCTTCCTGTTAGTAAGCGGAATAAAAAGTCAGGTTCCTGATTTTTAGCCCCACTGCCCTACACTGGAGCTTTTTACAGCTCTCCATCAGAGAGGCACCATCATTACAAACGTTTTTTAAAAAAGACCAACCTCTTTTATCAGGTATTCAGTCAGCTCATCTGATCATCAGAAACCTTGTAAAGTGTTTGGGGTTTCACAGGGTGAAAAGTGCTATAGAGCGCAAATTATTAGTAGTATTGTTACAACTATCATATGCATTAAAGTGTTTGTTTTTATTACATTTCTTAGCTCAATGTACTTAAACATACTGTATTTAAAGTTAGGGCAAAATTACAATGCTTTCGGTGACGACCTCTAACCTGATTGAAGGTCATTGAACGTGCTGCCATTTTGGCAGAAGCTGCCACTGAGTTACGTCCATGGAAATGCAATCTGAAGATAGAAGTGACAAGGAAATAAGAAAATAAGAGAGAAGATAAAATATAGGAGATAAAAGATGAAGAAGAAAAGAAGATGCAGAAGTGGTCTGCAGAAGCCAGAAAGTCAGAAAAGAATGCAGGGGAACATTTAAGTGAGAGGGTGAGAGTGAATGAGGGCCCAAGTATTTCAGAAGAAAATTCTGAGCTTTTTGCATAGTTTTTGTCTGATCCATGGGGGGGGGCTGGCCTCGTTTTGGGTAAAATTAGGTATCGCACATGTATTTATTCATATCTAAATGTAGTTAATATTTAAATTAAGTAATGGGAGAAAACATGAAACAAAACTACCCTCACCTTCATATATGCCTTCCAAACTTGCCTTACAACTGCATGTCCCCGGATTTCAGTTAAAAAGTGTTGCTACCTAGATAAGTAAGCTATTAATTATCAACTTTGTAAAAACCAGGTTGGGAAATGTCTAATTGCTTAGCATAGGTTTGAAAATGTATTGCATGCATCCTATCTTGCTAACAGCGTGTTTGGAGTGTGGGTGGGTGCTGAGCCATAAATTACTGTATGATAGTATGTAGATAGAGTATTTAACCCAAATTAAATGTTTTGCCTTTGCTACGCGATTAAAAGCTTTGTAATCACAGTGGGGCCCGAAGGCAGAATTCCTTTGCATCAAATCAATGTATGTCTTTTAATTTGTTTTTTTATACATTGGATGTATTTTGAGACTGTTTTATCGTTTGCAAATTATGCAAATGTCCAGCTAATCTTTTAATCTCCTGAATCATGTCTATCATCAATAAGCAGAAAATAGATTGAAACAAAACTCAATTCAGCACCCACTGTGTGAAAACTGCTGCGGGGAGAAATATCACAGTATCGTATAAATTTCATAAACACATAACAAAAGCAGGTTCGAACCAGCGCAGGAAAACGGCATCATTATCTTGATTGCAAAGAATGCTTATAGATATGTTTTTCAGCAAATTAATCAAAGAGAAGAAATGGTGGCCCTGCTTTAGAAATTTGTTTAATTGAGTAAGAAATTACATTGTTTTAGGTTTCAAATAAACTTTGAAAATGGATCTGAACTTTAACAAATTAACAAATTACCTGAAGAAATCCCTAAAAACATGAGATTTTGTTCTTAAATGGTTATTACTGTTATTAATTAAGTTTGGCATAAGTATTGTGCTTCTGCTTCATGTGCAATATTGGACTTTTAATAAATCAAGAAGAAGGAATATTATAACATTTCTACTTTAAGTATTTTGTACTTCTTGAAGCAGCAAATCTATGTTGTGAATTGTCAGCCCATTGGAAGAGAAGGGGGCACCTGCAGCTGCAGGGCTGCAGCTTCTAGCGCATTCTTCTATAGAGAGGTGCCAGGCTTGCAATCAAATTAAATCCCCCAAACAAAGCCTTAGAATTTTTCGATCGCATTGTATGATAAACAAATGTTCAAAGTGTAATAAAATAAGTTTGGGGAAGAAGTAAATTATATTGAATGTATTGTAACTGAAATATAATGTCTCCTTCCAAAATCTCCACTGTCTTTTCCCTCTCCATATCTCTCTTACTGTCTCTGTCCTCCTCTCTGGAACTGTCCTATCTTGTGAACAGTCCAAAAGTTTGTATTGATTTAATAATTGATGAAATAATTGTATTTTTGATTGGCTGAAAACTTAATTTGCCATGGAAATGGTGTGCGTGAGTATTAGCTAATAATTGTTTGTCTTTGATATTATTGGACACATTGTGCTTGTATGGTACCACAGCTGATTTAAACTATATCCGCATCATATATTTTTTAACATTTAATCGGTAACCAAATTAACTGTTTTTTATGTTTGTGTTTAATACATTTCTTAGACATTTCTTAGTATAATGCACTTAAACATACTGTATTTAACATACTGGGTTATCAAAATAATTAGCACAGATTAAAAATACATTGATTCCATTCTTCCAAAACTGAACTCGTATCCTTTTATTTGGGTCATTGCCTACTTCATACCATTATTTCAGTTCACTCTGTTTGGTTATCCTTACAGAATAACTGTTATTTTCTTTTTTCTTGTAAATTTCAGCTATTTAGCAATTAGGGTAAATTTGTGTTATTTCAGTTTTTTCAACCCATTAGGATTTTATGCAACAACATCTGTTTAAATCTACTATTCAGAAAATGATCCTTAATTGTTTATAGGGGTTATAGCTGAAGCACATGGAATAACTATATATCTTGACAAATAACAGAGTCACATTTCTCTAATTTTCTCATTCTGGTTTACAGGGAGAAATTTGAGATTCCAGGTATGTCACATCAAATATCTTTTCTTTAGAAAGCCAAGAGTCCCATAATATATCACTGACAGTATAATGGTAGCCCTTGTCATATAAAAAAATAAATGTAGCAGCTCTCTATAAATTTGAGTGAGTATAACAGCCCTAAAGACATCTTCTACGCTGTTAGACTTAACAATTTACCGTATTTTGCCATTTTGAAAAAATCTGAATGTTTTACTGAAGGTAATGTTATTGATCATAATGACTCAAATCTAAACTAATTGCAGTATTCTACGGAAAATCACCCCATAAAAACAATCTACATTCCCTCCCTTGTTAAATGTGTGTATGTGAAGAAGTAATATATATATATCACCATATTACCATTTTATGATAAATTAAAATGTGGATTATTGGTGAAATGATACGTAAATGTAATAATAGCTAAATGAATGCCTAATGATGCTTATCAGGCACCAAATAATACAATTGTAATTTATGTACATAACAGATTTTTTTTTGAAGGATGTTTTTTTATACATCACGATAATATCTTAAAAAAATGGGAAAAATGTGTTCCCAAAAAGGGGAAGGCTCCGACAGCTTCTGGACTCACCTTTCATTATAACATTTTGAAAAAAAGGTTACCCCAGAGTAATGATGGTCAAAGAGGTGCAGCAGTAGTAGTAGGGCACTGGGCCTGGGCAGGAGGACACTGGCAGATGATAGACAAATGCAGCCCTTTGGAGCAGAACTAGATTGCCTCAATATTATATATTATAAGGCCAGGTTTTGTTGCCAATATTTAGTTATTAATGAAGAATAATAGATGATATGATAGAAAGATAACTAAAAAATGACCTTGTCCACAAATTATAGGTTTGGCTGGTAGCATAAATCAACTAAACTTGACTCAGGAACAGGGAAAAAAATGTCCGCTGCAGTCCCTGTTTTACACTACAGTAGTCACTACAGTTTCTCCAATCCACCCCACAACAGTACATTTTCTAAAATAAAATAAACTATTAATTAACTTGCAGTATTGTATATGATAAAATTGTAACTGTGTTCTACAAGAATGAAAGAAAACAGGGTACTTAGCTTTTTAACCCTTCTATTCATTCATCGGAACACATATGTGGTAGCTTCCCCAGGGACTCCTCCTTCAAAAAGCTCCTTACAACCGGCCCAAGACAAAATGCTGCCTGGGGTGAAGTTTAAAATGCCGCCCCCCCTATT
>VKOC01003659.1:0-45914 GCA_009364415.1 Spea multiplicata
TCAGGACACAGACCTCTCACCCTCTCCTAATACACAGACATCAGGACACAGACCTCTCACCCCTCCTAATACACAGACAGTTATGCTTCTTACCTCGATACAGGACTGACTGCTTCTGTTCAATTCCTTCAGAGCGAATATAATTGAGATAATTTACGGCCCCTAATGGATTATTCACGAGAAGCCTAGAAAACATTACAAGCAGGTTGATAAAATATGAATGGGCAACCTAATATTTTTGCATACTCCTAACAATGTCTCATCCCCAAGGGAAATCTAATTGAGGGCGTTTCAGATGTAAAAGTCCCTGATCTCTATATTTTCTATGGATAATGGTGGATTAAGTATATTGCTAAAATAAAAAATTGCCAATAATATGTTCTGCATTTTAAGGATACAATGTGACAATCATGAGCATGGAACTGTGTAGTCAAGATATAATATATATTATATATTAAAGAAGAAGGTAACATAGGGGCAGCTATAGATAAAGGATATAGGGTAAATTGAATAGAATAGTTATAATGTGGTTTATCCACAGAATACAGACATTATTTTTGGTATTAGTTGTATTGTGGTAATTTATCAAGGTACGTATAAGGATTGGTAAGTATAGCCAACATACTATACATGGTTACAAATTATGTGTTTTTTGGGGCAATAGTTGTTCCATAGAAAGAACCTACAGACATAAAGTGAGCGCACTTTGTGGATTTTGTGAGCTATAGAATGGAAGCGGTTGTTATAATGGGAGTAAAAGATGGAATTGGGTTTAGTCAATGTATTTTAGGGATTGGTTCTTATGTGATTTCTAAATTGCGGCTGTTATGTGAGTTATTGATGGGGTAAATGGAATCTGCTATAGGGGTTGGTCATGTGATGTTATAGATGGGATACAAGGATTGTACGATAGGGCTAGTGGTGAGGGCGAGATATAGAATATATACTATAAGGGCCAGTTACAGTGTTAGTTACAGAGGGGACACATGGAACACGTTGTAGGAGTGAGATGTTGCTTTAGGGAGTGGTTGTATGGACGGTTCTTGCATTTTCTGGAGGCAGAACTAATATTCACCTGCAACAACTAGAAAACACCACTATTTTGTAGCTATTGTTCCATTTTCTCCGCTTCCTTCTCAGAATATCTTTAATTACAAAGTGTGCGTCTATTTATTACAAGTTGATAGGCTGGGCTATAGCTTTTTCTGCCACAGTTCGTCTTCGTGATTTGTTATTACCATGAACAAGCCCGACAGGTTGATGAATTCATTAATGTATAATTGGATATTTAGCGGCTCAGTTGCTGAACCTGCATGTTGTTTTCCTGACTGCACTCTAGGATTAACCGTTGAGAGTCTGGGGATGGTTATCTTGTGATGGACACTAGCGAAAACAAGAATTACCCGTCTGGGTACCAGTAATAGGAGGAACGCCGTACACCCACCCAACACAGCCAAACACTGAAACGCACAGGGATTTATTAGCCTGAATGTTTGTATTTACAATATACAGCTCAATGAATGAATTCTGCAGGGCTGCGTTAAGATCCCTACGTGATGCATTTTGATGTTAAAAGGACCATCTGTCCCCCCCTGCTGTGTACGGCTGACAGAAGGGCACACCCAGGGCTTATATCTAAATCCAAGCCGTCGACGTGAAGACAGATGTTCTGAAGGTCCATGGTATCACATAGGGATAGGCAAGATCTGAGAGTCCAGCTACAGAAAACACCAACCATGGTCAACCGACAGTAGCGTCCAGCCATATCATAGAAGTTATGGTTCCGTGAAGCTTGACTTCCAAATGTTGCTCATTCCAAGGCTTAATCCTGGACCAAGACACCTGTGAAAAGTTTGACTCCATCTTCTTGTTACCTCAACATCCTGCGTTGCACAGTTTGAGGCTGTAGATACCGATGACGCTTTTACTACCGGTTATAGGATGCGGTGCTGTCCGCAGATGGGAGTCAGATGGCTCTGAATCTTACAGAGATTAAACCCCAACGGAGCGATCCCTACCGGGATTCCCTGTAATCTTTCCACAGAAAACACTCGTCGATAGAGATCGACGAGCGAGATCCTGTGGAGTTCTAAGAAAACTCTCGGCGTGAAAGCCATATAACCCATGTTTGTTAACCCAATGAATAATAATAAGCTCCCTGATAAAGAAATAATATACGTGCAATGAAAATCCATTAACGTGTAGATTTCAAAAACCTTTATTCTAGTTCCCAAAATGGACATTTTTTTTATAGATGAGAAACATTTTATAGCCACATCCCATTACATAGAACATATTAGGAGGAATATCATTTACCTGCGTTGTCCTTCTTTACATCGATTCCATTTTGTCACATCAAGAACAATTCTTATGGCCAGGTCATCTGCAAGGCAGCTGGAACCCAAAGACCAGGTCGCCCCGCAAGCAAGGTTCCTTCATAAGCAACAGGCACCTTGTATTCTATCAAGCCTCAAGGAAGCAGAAAGTTGTGCTGATGAGAGAGGAGCATCCATAAGACAGAGTCATGGAGACAAGATGATGTGAGAAGGCATCCCTGCCTGTATCCTCCTGGTCCCGGTGGAGTTATTAATGTTGTGAGAGGAGGTCACAGATCTCAGAGCCCATCCTCACGTCTCCCTAACAAGCTCTGTGTGTTTTCCTGCAAGAGAATGATGTTTCTCCCGTGGTGATTGGAAACTCCGCCTGATGTGAAAAAAGGAGGGGAGGGAGAGTGGTGGATAAAGAGAGAAGACAGGAGACACTGGAGGAAAACAGACAGGGAAGGGAGAAGAGAACCAGGAGGGGGGATAGATGTAGTGGGCTAAACACAAATAGCTGTATTCTGTGGATTTTCAAAATAGCAGAACAGTTTTAGAAGATGGAAAAATAGGAAAAACAATTTAAACTTTCTAAGGGGTTTATACAGCTGAAGAACTAAGCATACAACATATTTTTGGGGGTTGAAAAGGGTAAAGATAAACAGTATTCTGAAAAATGGAACACAAACGTAATTTTTGGTGATTTAAAATACGTTTTAATAGTGTTTTCTGCAATGTAGTCCAAGGAATGGGCGGTGGAGTTGGGTTTTATGAGATGTCTTGAAAGCAGCTGTGTTTTCTACCATGGTCAATGTCGAGATGATATAATCCATCCTTAGAGGCTTTTCTGTCCGCCACTCAGTCCAGTTGGATTGGTGATTTCTGTGTCACCTCGTAAAATGGAGAAAGCTGACCTCTCTGTCAGTGACAGTCTGTATAGTTGAGAAGGTTAATCACTCTCTTTGTGACAGTCTCTATGATGGAGAAGGCTGACTCTCTGTCCGTGACAGTTCGCAGAGCACTGTCAGTGACAGTCTGTATGGTGGAGAATGACACTCTGCAGACTTGTAAAGGCCAACAACTTATTTGCCCCATACCACTCTTCTTTATTGCCCTTTCCTGCAGGCATAAGCACAAGCTCTGTATCCTCCTTAAAACAATAAACAAGGACCCCACCAAGTGGCCCATTAACACAGCAGATCAGGACATATTCAGAAGACAACACATTCCGTTCCCAGTCCTATCCAACATGAATTCACCAAAAGGGGCTGCATAGAAGTGCTTCAAGCAAAGCACTCAAAAAAAGGTAATAACCCAAACATGTTCAAACCGAGCAGCCCAGGAAGAACCCCCCACACACCGATCCCTTACCAGTCCTCCCGCGAAGGAACCCCTCATGTAAGTACCCCCTTTCTACATTTGAGTGTAGAACAATGGAGATAAAGCAGTTTCATACATAGCTGTCACATCTTCTTCTTTTAAATGTTACACATTTCAACACGTGCGACCTAGACCTGCTGCCAAAGTCACTTTACATGTCCACCTACCTACATGTACCCCGTTATCCCCCAGAGAAGGGGTACACAGGTCACAGAGCCCCCCCCCTCTATTTGTTCTTCTGTTTCACGCCGCACTGCGAGAGACACAAGTGGCCCCCATTGTGTTCTCCTCTCCCTGTGACTCCTTTATACGTTTAGGTTTATGCTTGAGGGGTATTCTCTGCAAAATAATATAGGTCACTTCCAGTTAAATTAACTCAGCAAATAATAATAATACACAATTCTTTTTTGTCATAGCCCCCAGCTTGTTTCCCTCATGAATGATCACTCAGAAGAGTCACGAGGGAAAGAGTGATTACGTAGAAGACCTCTGTTCTCCGAAAGATCATTTAACAACTACCATGATGCAAGATTAAATAATTCTGACTGATCCACTAATAATAAGTTAAACGCAGCACTCCTTTTCTTAATAAGAGTAATGTATTAACGCCTTTACAGCAGAAAATCAAAGACAACTTTTTGAGGTTTAGATACGTAAAGCGCTGATGGTTGCCCATGCACAATATGAACTCTAAACATTAAAATACAATAATGGGTTAAACTGAGAATTTTTAATAAGATCTATATTAACTAAAATGAGAGGTCCAGGGCTTAAATATAACATTGGAAAGTGAAAACACAAAAATATGTGTTCAGACCAAAAAAGATCTCGCTGTGCAATGAATGGGTACAACAGCAAAGGGTAATGTGGATGCTACAGCACTTTGTGGGAACCTCAATGGGGTTACCTCAACCCCATTGAATACCTTTGGGTTGAATTGGAATGGAGATTCCGATCCAGGCCTTCTCATCCAACACCAGTGCCTGACCTCACAAACGCTCTACTGGATGAATGGGCAATAATTCCCACAGAAACTCCCCAAAATCTTGTAGAAAGCCTTCCCAGAAGAGTGGAAGCCTTGACACCTCAACAGTGGCACCATGTTAATACCCATGGTTTTGGAAAGGGATATCCAAGAAGCTATTATATGTGTGATGGTCAGGTGTCCAGATACTTCTGATCACAATGTGTATGTCCAAGTTTTCCTAGATCACCAGAATTAAATGGTCTCCACCATTAACCCAGTGCCTGGTACCCATGGTACGTGAGACTGGATACTTCATGATACATTTAGCACAACCTAGAAGCATATTAACGATATTTCAGTGCATATCACTATCTAAGTTAACAATGTATAGTTAAGTCGTTAGACAAAATGAGGAGTAGAAAATTGGAAATGTAGCTTTTGTATCAAACAGGCCCTCCGCCAGCCAATTAAGAGAAGGTGGCTTAGAGAAGCATCTGAGGTCCAGACTCATCTAAAGAAATGAATGTTCTTTTACAGAATCTCCTGGGGATGGACACATCCTTGTTTCCATAGTAGAATGCTTTTTTCATTTTTTTTCTTTTTTTATTTAAAAGTAGAACTTATGAAATAAGGTTTTTGGAACATCAATTGTATAAGATTAAATAAGAGCAAAAAATGTCTTATATCCAGCACAAAATAGGGGTCCACATCCATACAGCAGGTCTGATAAGCCCAATTTTTTTAGTTCACAGATTCCATCCAGACCTCAGATTTGTCTCTCATTTAACAGCATAGCACGGATTTTTTTTCTTGAAATACTGGGTTTTCATACTCCATAAATTGCCCAAAGTTTAATTAATGTTTGACTGTTCTGTACTGTATTGATTATCGATCTATTAACCGCGTCCAAGACACATTTTTATTTTTTTTAGATTTTTCTCTCTTCCGGCTGGATCCAGTTGGGAATTGCTTGCATGCGTTTGATGTTTTGCTTGCCTTTATTGTGGTCCCAAAGCTTTACCGGGTCTCGACATACAATATGTTTGGAGTTATTATAAAATCCCTGCTGCTGAGTGAATAACGTGTAACTCGCCTTCATACCGCGGATTTTAATGATACTGTCTGGCTTGTCTTTATTAGCAGTGTAGGTGGATGTTTTTATATGGGGGGAAAAACATGAAAATAAAACCAAAATACAGCAACACCAAAGCAAATGAATAAAAACTGTTGGTAGGGTGGTGAAGCCCAGCCTTATGCCAAGTCCTTAGAATGTAATGCAATGGGGGGAATGTGTAAAAAAAAAGTTGTGATGGTGCATTGTGTGAAAAATTGTCTGATCACCATAGCAACCAAAGAAATGGTCCTGCTGACTGGACCATCCCATTGGTTGCTATGGCAATAAGAGTATTTTTCAAACTTTTTGACTCGCTCTGTCACCAGCAGGGGTTAATTAGCCCCCAGAGCCCATAGAGATCAGAGTTAACCTCTCCGCGGTTTTGATGAGCAGTCCATCCATGTGAGATAACAGAATGTAGCATTCATATATCACAGCGTCACATTGCACTGTCCTTGACGATCCACAGCAGATTTTCTGTCAACAAGTACCTAGTAGGAATGAAAGCGGACCTCGGACACGAGCCTTATTGCTTGTTATCAGAGACGTAAGCAATCAGCGGACAGTCAGGGATATGTCCTAGGCCAATGTTACAATAATGAGATCTGGAAATGCCTCCCAAGCATGTCGGTTTATAGACAGACCATGAAATTGGGTAAAGTATGACATCACCGTAACATTCAGTATGATGAGACAGAATGAATGCGATTGTGGATCATTGGTGAACAAAGGTATTATTATCGACTTATTATATAGCGCTATCATACTCTGCAGCGCAGCACAGTGGGATATGAGTTTAATCGTATGTGATATAGAGGTGTCTGTTTATTGCTAAGCGCTTTTTAGTTGTGTAAAGGACAGATTCTATCGGACAGCTCTATATTATAATCTGTATAACGAGGATGCCTCAAGGCTAGTAGGCACTCTATAGTCTCTAATTAAAGAGTCAATAGTTCACAGGTTAATCAAACATCTGTTTGCATATTTCATGGACTGATTTGTCTCTCCATCGTTTACGGTGCCTTTCCTACATCAATTACTTTAATTAATCCCCCCCTCAGGTTTCAGCAAAATGGACAAAATGTTCAAACACCCCCTAAAAGTTCAGCCACTTTGGTCACTGGCGATGATCATCATTTGCCAGCCATAGCAAGGATCTAGAACGGTTATTGCAGACAGGTGAGGCTAACAGGTGATTTATAATGACACATTGATCTTATTACCATAGCAACCAACGCACTTTACCTGATTATTGGACTATTGCATTAGTTGCTATGGTGATATGATCGGGACCATCATTACTTCCTACATAAACCTTAACACTTTTCAAACTTTGCACCAGTATTGTTTATAAAACAATATATTAAACTCTATAAGGGCAGCAACACTGGCTATGTTGTACTCTATGACAATAAGGGTTGCCTATACATTATGAATATGCATGTATTTAGAGCGTCTGTGCATAACATTTTAGTAAAATACAGTATTTTGTGCATTTTTAGAGACGCCGTAGCATTACTATTACACACACTTACTATATCAGTGTATGTGTAAGATAACATGTATGTAATGTATTTATATTCACAATTGTCTTCACCTATGGCAGATGCATGCTGCGTGAATGCTGCGTGTTGTCACAATTCATTGAACTATGAATGTTTCTGTATTTACTTGGTAATAAAGCGGTAGGAACCCAACTGAAGACCTTGCAGCGTTCTAGCAGAATTCATTATTATTCTGATCACCCAACAGGCAGGCGAGCTTCGAGTTTAGAGGAAATTCCATATTATACTTTATTATATTGATATATTATACATATAATATATATATAAAGTCCAAAAATAGTTACCGGCACTCCAGGGACTTTGCAAATAACCACACAAACAACTTCGGTTTTCAAGTCATATATATATATATATATATATACAGAGGATGCCTCCTAGCATTTTGAGTGGTCAGAGGGGCATATGTGCATTAGGGGGTGTGGCTAAAGGCATGCCTGGGCGTGGCTTAACCAAGACATGTATTTTTTTTTAATCTAAGGTTATAGGACAGTGGGAGAGCTGGCATGGCAGGGGGTTGTAAAGGGCGATATTGTCCCCTGGGTTGGCATTATATTATTTTTTGGAGCCATTCCACAGCTATAACGAGATTTACAACTTCTGGACACTTCTGGACTCTTTTTTATGTATATGTACCCTTTTGGTAAATATATACTGGATTGGATATTTGGGGGCGGGCTGACTCGGGGGTTGTTGCATGAGTGTTAGAGACTAGTAAAAGTGAGTGTTTATGTGTAAGTGTGTGTGAGTGTATGTGAGTGTGTGTTAGTGTGTACATTAACTAATCACTGGGAGCGAGCAAAAGGGCCATGATGGGGGCACTTGGTTTAATTTGGTGCCAGCCCTCCCGTAGTGAGGGGGCCATTGTATTAATAGGCGATTTTACTTGGCTGAAGGATGCCAGAGTTTTATCCAAAAGGGCTCACAATCTTTTTTTTGCCCCTTCTTCATTCAGCAGTTTACCCTTGGGGTGATTAATCAGACGGCAGATGCTCTTTTTGCACTGTTTTTTTTGCCGTGTTGCCAATCTCTAATATTCTCTGTGATATTCATTCATTTGCCTTTTCCCTAATAAGACATGCAAAGATGCTGAGAAAGACTGTAGCCGGCTGCGAGAGAAGACTCGAGATGAATTGATTTAGAAGGGAAATTCATTCATGATTTGATCTCGTTGGGATCCTGGCTACATAATGATTTCTCCTGCGTTTTGTTATTGCTGGAGGGGTATGAGTTTCACAAACTCTTCCTTCCGATCTGCTTAATTGCCTCCCTCCTCCCTTTCTGGGAACACAGACCTACACAGGGGCTATTAATTAGACACACGAAGGAACCAGAAATGCAATTATTAGAGCATCTCTCTTGCTGTGTGATTAAAAACAGTGCTTTATGTCAGCTTTCTAATCCCAAGTATAATCCTCCTGTTGTGGGAACAACACAGCTGGAGTGCCATGGGAAATTGATTGTCAGTTCACACGGCGAGGTTCGTTTTGCCAGCTAATGCAGCATGACTCACGTTATGCACAGAATGGGTTCATGTAGCTGCCTCACAGGGTCAATTGATGTGTTAAATCTACCCTTCCCTATCACTCCCGAGCCGCCAGCAGCCACGCGTAATCCTGGGCTAATAGGCAGAGAAGGCTGGCATGGAAACATTAGATGAAAGTGGTATTTCTCGTTAGCCTCTTGCTGGCTTCGATCTCCAACTAGGATCTGCCCTCCATCATTACAGCATCACATAATTGCCCTGCTGTTTATTAGCTGCCTAATGGCTGCTTACTTTTACAACAAATGCTATAAATATCGTAAATAGATTGGTTACTTCCTGTAAAATTACCATTTGTTTTATAAATATAGATAATGTCTTCTCCCTGTAACTCCAATTACTCTATATAACCCCTTCCAATAACGCCTCCCATTACTCTATATAACCCCTTCCAATAACCCCTCCCATTACTCTATATAACCCCTTCCAATAACGCCTCCCATTACTCTATGTAACCCCTTCGAATAACGCCTCCCATTACTCTATGTAACCCCTTCCAATAATGCCTCCCATTACTCTATATAACCCCTGCCTATAACTCCTCCTATTACTCATATAACCCCTCCCATTACTCATATAACCCCTCCCTATAACTCCTCCCATTACTCACATAACCCCTCCCTATAACTCCTTCTATTACTCCATATAACGTCTCCTATTACTCCATATAACCCCTCCCTATAACTCCTATTACTTCATATAACCCCTCCTATTATTGCTTATAACCCCTACCCTATAACTCCTCCCATTATTCATATAACCCCTACCTTGCTAGATATAACCCTTTCTTAACACTCCTCCAACTACTCTATACAGAAAGAACACTCAGAACATTAATTTTATCCATCATTCCTTCTGATTCTTGTACCATTTCCTAAGCAATCCTTCATTGATCTATATGTGACTCCCCTATGTAGCCTCTATAACTCTTCAGTGTCCCCCTCCATATATATGGCCCAAAATTCGGAGCTGACGCTTAATCCGTTGATTTTGAATTGCATGTTTTGTCCAAACCAGAAATGCGTTGGATTTGCTTCTGTAACATAATAACCTGGTATAATTAGTATTGATTCAATGTTTATGATCGGGAAAAAGAAAGACAGAATCTCCGAGCTGCTCTAACTGACCCGGCTGCTGTAATGGTGGCCGATGCTGCTGCCTGGTGAGAGAATCCATTTCTTTTCTGCTTCCCCCCCCCACGCTGGGAGATGCTCTCGGTTATCTGGCTGCTCCCGATTCATGTAGCTGCGTGGATTCGCATCTTGTCCCATTCATAAAACACCAGCAGGGTCCCCACTGCCAGTGAAAGGATGGCTTATACAAGTAACAAGGACATTATCAGTTGCCACTTTGATCAAGCGTGCTGAAGACTATGGCCACCGGACCAGATGTACCTCTTGCACAAGCTTTTTAATTATTTCCCTGTAATTTTCCAGCAAAACTTTGTGAGAAACGTAATTTTCGTTCTGTACACGTTGTGTACATTTTAAAGGTGGCTGGCTAAGCAAAGTCTGCTGGATCAGCTCACTCAATCACTCAATCCCCTTTCAAGAAATGGTGGACGAGATGCGAAAACGAAGAAAGATTTGACGGACACGAAGAAAGATGTGTTGTGGGTCTTTGTGTACGTTTATCCTCCACCATATTCATTTATTCGGTATTCAGTTTGAACAAAGAAAATGCAACATTTTATTTACTTTTCATGTTCTCCCAAAATCTGCGGAGTAAATAAAAAAGTTGCTAATACCTTAACCTTTCCAGAAAGTAATTCTTTATTCGTTCAATATGTTGCCTCTTTCGTATTGCCATAGAATGTTGTTTTATTTATGTCATTAAACTTTCAGAGGAAAGAATAGAGTGACAGATATGTTAAGGGTTATTTGCTGCTTAGCATACTGGAGAGTGCATGAATTATTTGGCGGAGTGGAGAGGCACATTTAACACCCCACATCAGCCTTTTCAAAGAAACCATCTGTTCTAGATATGTGCAAACGGGCCAAAACTGATTCTGATGATGCGGACAAACATAGAAGAGAAAAGACAAAAAGGAGAGAAGATGAAAGACAGAAGGTAGAAGAGAGAAGATGAAGAACAAGAAGATACGGTTGCATAGAAGGTAGGGAGAGTGTGAGAGAGTGGACAAGAATAAGAGTGTGAGTGAAAGGGCCCGTTGTGTGGGGGGTCTGGCCTAGTTTTCATGGCTTTGTACGAATCGCCAATTTTGGTAAATCCTCTATATTTAGCAAAACCTGAACTGTTTCAAAAAAGAAAATCATTTTAATCCACTGTATCTGCAATCACCAATTTTAGTGAATTCCTGAACTTTACAGACCTCACTTTCAAGAGCTCATTTCTATATGGAAACTCAAAGTTGCCGCCCACTAAATATGCCATAAAAAATGGGGGATTTTTTTTGCTTTATTACCTTGAATATATGATAAAATAATACAGTTTTGTTTTTTAGTGAGTGCCATTAGGAACATAAAGAAGTCTCTTAACTTGCAGAAGCTCCAGCTTTGAAATGAGTGAATAATACGCTGTACAGTAATCAATAAAACAAACCAATCTCAGCATGATCTAATATCTATCTTATCACGCGGCAAAGTACGACTGATAAAACAGGTTCTCGGATAGGGAGTTCTGGAGAGATTAGAAGCAGAAGGTTCACCTATGGTAACAGTTTCAAAAAACAATTATCAGTCCATGTCGGTGTCAAAAGCTGTATTTAATATCATACTAACCTACTAAATCAAGTCTTTTTATTTGCTCGCTCCAGGATTGAACGGTTCCCATGGAAGGTTTGATATCGATCCTGAATTTATTAATGAATGGATCATGTCAGGTTAAACGATTTCCCAGAAAACGGTAGACTCACTTGTCGTACGTGTTCGAGGGATTATTCAGGCTTCCTGCGTTCTAAAACATAACCGTTTTAGCCCTTTTCAGAACGAAAAACACGCTGATTGAAACTTGAAGTTTGGACATCGCAGGTATCCTCAAAAATGATTGACTCCTTGGAGATGGAATTTTACCTATGGATATTCTAGCGATTATTATTATATTATTATAGGACCTGTTCTAGTTTATAGATCTAGTTATGGTATAGTTTATCATCTGTCCAATAAATTCTACGGTTTGGACTCACATTGCTATAATGTGGCAGTTCATCTCTTTACTCTTTATAAATGTGATTCAATATTGCATTAAATGTTCCATAGTCCATCACGAGGAGCCTATTGGATGTCAGCGATATACATCACATGGCCAGTACTTTTAAGGGGTGTAACCTATATGATTTCAGATCCACAATATATAGCTGATTTAAGATCCACCATTTATTGGGAACTACAAAGGAGGCGGTAGGGTTTGTTTCACTTCATTCATTCACTTCACCCTTTAAGGCTTTCATACCAGTTACTTTCCAAGCTCGGCTATTCCTAACAGCTGGAGATAAAACGGCTTCTTGAGTTCCTGAATTGGGCAGCATTTTCTAAGCTAGCAATTTAGCCGTTCTATTGTTTTCCATTTGTCGGCCACCGTTTATCGCAACAGGTCAAAACTGCTCTGCTAAAACAGCCGAGGTGGCTCCACATGCTATTACCTACGATGTGTATCATAAGATCTTAAATAGCATACATATATAATAATATAATTATATTATATATATATAGTTACATTCATATCACGATATCACGTGTACATGGAAAGCGTAGTATTTTAATATCAAACTGCATATCATAAATGTCTATATTCCTTTCAAGGAAATAATGGCGCAAACCGTCTGCATTAAAGGGAAATTGAAATATATCGCATCCTCGCTGAATATTCCCTTGGCGTTCCAGGCTTCCCCAGCTAAATATAAAATGCCAAGTGACTCACAGGTTTTCCCTCAAAAAGTCGCCAGAGGTTGGGGGTTGCTATGGGACCGATGTGTTGCTAGGCAACGATCAGCAACAAAGATGATCCTGAACAAGATGCCACCACCCCGGCCACCTATCAGGCGTAGCGGCCCATTGGTAGGGAGATGTTACAAGCGTGCGTGCTATTCCAATGACGCCGATTAATGAAGCGGATCAGTTCCCCGAGAGAAATTATTCAAATAACTGCAAATAATGAGACTGTTGTGTCTTCAGTATGAATGCAATCTCTCTCCACGAGAATTCTATGTAAACCTTTGTTTCGAGCCATAATACGGCTAGACGGACTGCTTTTCAGAACAGGCTGTCACTTCCATATTTATTATGGAATAATAAATATTTATATTTATATTATTATATTTTATTATTGTTTGGTAGCTCTATATTTTATGTATATATATATATACGGTATTACTGAATTCTCCTGCAGTGAATGACTGTTTTCACGGTTGGAGAATGGTTGCGTTCAGATGTCTGCATTGTGCTCCCCCTTCTCCGTTTGTAATACCGGAAAAGGCTATTGATTTTTTTTAGGTTTATAACTCAATGTGCAGCATCCAGCGCACCGAGACAGCAGCTAAATATAGAAAGGTATCGGCGAAGGCAATCAGCAGGGGTGAGCCCAGGGATGATGGGGAGATAGACCTTGGCCAGGAAAGAGTGGAAGAGAGGTGTATGCTATTCTAGTGTTGGTCACAATATGGATAATAGTTATATGTCTTTTCTTTTTCAAGCTTTATTTATACTCTAGCATAGCTGATTTTGACTGGTTGTATACATACTGAGATCCTGAGTGGTCTCACTTCGCACCACATTTGCTCCTCTAATATCTACCACCATACCATTTTATCTAGAACGGAGTCTTTTGGGGTACAGTGCTTCTTTTCTTAACTTGTTTGAAAGGTTGTGACATGATGTGCCTTTTCTTCTTCTTTCCTGATAAAGGGGTGAAGAGACAGATCTAGAGATGAGATGAAGGAAGAAAAGAAGGTTAATGTATTGGCCAAGAGTCCAGAATGGGCTTTGGTGCTGGCAACACTGCATGTGCATTAGAAATCAGGCATTAGACATGAGCCAAATGGCACAGAGCATGTTGCGGTGTAGTGGTCACATGTGATCAGTGCCCCAAGCAGTGCCAATTTCACCCACTTAAAGTGAGTGGATTTGTGTATGATATGACAGCACCATAGGTGGCAAAAAGGGAACATAATATTGGTAATTATAGATTAGACAAGGTAGACAGAGTAAAATGTGTGAAGTGATGCAACTCTGCTCCTCCACGGTGATCTCCTGGTGCAGACACCTTTGTGGAAGCCAGTAACTAACTCTCCATAGAGGATACTCTACAGATTGACTTCATACCAAGCAGTCTGCCCAAGGCAGATGATCGAGGGAATCAGCATTGGAGAAGCAAATATCTCTGCTCCCTTGGGGGTGTTTTCTGGTGGCGGTGTGCCACCATACCAGGGAACTCTCCAAGTCTGCCCAGGATACCAGTGCACAGCTGATTTCCTTCCAGGCAGTTCTTTATTTCTGGGTGAGGAAAGTGGTGTTTAGCCTTGCCTATCCAACCTTCCTGTTCTGGCTACTCTTCTTTGCACAACTAACCCCATTCCCATTAGGAGCAGGAGGTCTCTAAGTGATCCATCCTAAGAGGTTCCAAAACATTCCTGCTGCCTAAGCCTAAATAGAAAGACAGAAAGGCAAAGGTGAATCTCGGATGTTGGTTCAAATTGGGTTAATAGGGTGTTTCCTTAACAGTTTAGCGTCCTAGACACCCCTAACTATAGAATAATACATATTTAAGTACTCTGTGAATAACCCTAACCCTTCATGGGTGGTTTTTTACAGAATTAAAACAAAGTAGAACACTTTTACCTGAAACAGAAGTTCTAGTCCTGCTGCAGCAGCTGCCCCCCTCCTCCTCCGTGGGCCAGTATTTCTAGAAGAAGGCAATCGGTGGCAGGAAAGTGCAGGAATCAATGGGAGGTCATTCCGCGGACCCCCACGCTCAGCCTTCCCAGAACCAGTGCTGGCTGAAGGAGACTTCTGAGCATCTCTTCCTCCTTAAAGCTTCTTCTGAATTTATTAATGTATTCAAGGTTTTGTTTTTCTAATTTCCCTAGAGTACATCAATGCTTTAAACACATCGCTTCATATCCATTATCTCCATAAGTGCAATAATATAAATGGTCATGTTAGTATATTAACCCTGCTATCAATATCACCACATCAGTATGAAGCCTTCACTCTGCTCTGTGACGTCTCCAGCAGTTGACTGTTGAGCACATGATTCGTCTCTTACAGCTTACCCCTCACTCTCGCTCGCCCCCGTAAAACTCTCGCCTGGCTATTTTTAGGATTGCAGGCGACTGCCTTGAATTATTCAGCAAGTCTTACATTGATGGCGGGGTAAAAATAGAACAAAGCTGATTATTTGTTTTTTTCCCTGTCTTTTCTCTCTGCCTGGGAGAGTCTGCTCTGCTGTCTTCTAATGAAATGTCTGACATTGCTGACACCCACCAGGCAGGGTTATAATAAAACCACAATGGCTGAAAAACATCACACCGTCATTCTTATAAAGTGGCTACATATTTAAATTAGATAAATAGATGATAGATGGAAAGATAATAGTAGCTTTTGTAGCTTGCGGATGAATGAAAACACTGGTTGTAAACACGTAGCCATACACAACACTCTTACGCTTTATTGCCAATTTTAATCACCAATCAAGCACTGGATTGATCTAATATATCACTCCATTATTTCTTTAAAGAGGGCTCATGGACTCTTGTGGGCTCTAAAAAGTTGCATTTTAAACCATTTGTGAATGAATGAAATGAATGGGTAACAGTAACTGAATCAAATGATTACATTAATGTTTCATTATATGGCTATATATTACTTAACCTGCCACTACTTCAAAGTACCTCGGTATCTGTCTCCTGCTACAAAAAGGAGAGGCAGATTACCCTCTTGGACGATCAGGTCATCTACAGTGCCTCTGCTCAATTTAAAGCCCTATCTGGACACCATTAATGAGGCCCATGTGTAGTAGCTTAACTCAGGAGTCTGGCCTAGACTTCCAAAATATACACAAAAAATATATCTCCTGTATACTCTCTTTAGTGAATAGACACCTTTTGGAATTAATTGAAGTAGTAATCTGCATAGTAAACAGGGTTTGATTAGTGATCCCTGGGAAAAGTGTGACTTGCTGCCACGTTAAAAATCTCCATGCACAGCCCAGACAGTGTGTAAGTCTATACAATGGACAGGGCTGTCACTTCGCCCTCTGCTGGTGTTTCAATAACCAGTCAAATATCACGTTCTCTGGTGATGATAGAAAGGCGTCAGAACACACAGAGCATCGCAGTTTGTTGCGTATGGAGCTGCGTAGTCACAGACCAGTCAAGGTGCCCATGCTGACCCCTGACGAAAGTGGCTACAGATACCACAGTAAACTTTCAGAAGTCTAGTGGAGTCCATGGGTCAACAGATCGACGTTTTCGCGGAAAAAGCGAGACCTACACAATATTAGGCAGGAAATCATGTTATGGCTGATCGGTATATATATATATTTTAATTTATATATTTCTATTTATTATTATTATTTGTTAATTGATTGCGATATACCTTATCGCCCACTTGTGGATAAATTGGTACTAGTGTGCCTTTCTTTTTTTTTTCTTCCCTTACATTCGGTATAGTTACTTACTAGCCCGTTCTACCACCACGGGTTAGTTACTTAGGGCAGATCATTCTAGTGCGGTTTGAAAAGCTGCCTTATAACCTTATAATGATCTAGTTAGAAGGAACATTCAAATGGTTGCTATGGCAATCAGGCTTTTAAAACTTTGCTTCTTTTTATCCATAAGCACCCTTACGGATGGGATCTTTACTTGATATAGAAAACGCTTGTTTTGTTTTATTATAACTAGTTCTTTATGTTCAGTACAATCTGTTCAAAACAATCTGTGGATGGGATTTATATAAAGAAATGTCTAATTTATTGATTTATATAGTGCTATCATATTATATCGTACGGTACGTATTGATGTTTAGCAAGGAAAATACATTAGCATTATCTATCAGGCTACACTCTATTGCTTTTGGCTGTAGCATTTGATGATGCATGAGCATATGTATAACGATGGCATAGTATGAGATTCCACTTAAGTAAAAGGCTTCTAATAAACGCATATAAAATCTGATATAGAAAATATTAAAATGTTGGAAAATTGCTGGGGGGATCAGCAGGCCAGGTGAGATCTTACCCATCAATCCTGGTGCTATCAAATACAATACAATGCCTTTTTATAAAAGCAGAACATATAGGGCTATAAATGATAACATTTTACAGCTTCTTGATCCAAGGAGAAATCTAATTGCGCTTTAAAGTCAAGAAGGAATTTTCCCCCTAAATTTTAAAAAAACCCATAGGTTAATTGTGGTCCCCTTCTTTTGGAAGCAGGAAGGATCGGTAAAAAGGATGAACTGGATGGACTTAGATCTTTTTTCAACTTAATCACCATAATCACAAACTATTTCTGTACAGACTTCCGGAAACTACTTGTCACAGAGCTGGAAGCTTAGAAATGTCTAGAGTGTCACCATATACCGTGCATTAATGTCCTTTCATTGGAAGTAAAGGTTCTAGTGCATTATTCCTCCTCATCCAAACATTATATTTGCCTCAATGTGGTTAAAGTGTTCTTCCCATATAAACTCCATCTTATGAAGCACTGCGGATTGATCTACTGCCCAGGTGCTTCTATGGCGTTTGCGCAGCGGCGAACTTGACGCCATCACCCGTCACCAAAGGGTGTACCTGAAATAGCCGCATGACAGGGAACTTCCCAGGGTGCCCTACCCAGAGCTCTCATTCCCGGGGGAAAGAGGCTTCCTGAAGGCATGGGGCCAGCCTCAGACAGAAGTTAGTGAGAGGGAGCATGGCGGGCAGCTTCCCATCCCACAGATAGCAGAAACTGACCCGGAGACTCTGGGTCACATGTGGAGAGTTCCCACATCCTTTTGGTCATATAATGTAACTGATGCTGTATGATCCCCGGTGAGCTGGGTCCGGGAATTACCGGTAATTTGATTAAAATTCCTCAGTTTATATTATGACACTTTGACAGCTCTGACAGCCCTGCAATCACTAAATCCGCCGCATGGCGGCGATCTCCTCCTCAGTGAGAAGATACGATTCAGTCCGCTGAGTAGATCCCTGCACATTGACTCAGCTGCGCTCGACTTCATCGACGTTCAACCCTCCCACCTGCGTCGCGTACCCAGCATCCCCTACGACCATAGCAAAGACAGAGTTGCTAGTCATCCCGCTGCCGGAACCGGAAATTGATCCTAGTAAGCACCGGGAACCGATCATGAAGGAGGCTACGGCTAAGCGGCGGGAGCCCGAAGATGTGGAAATGAAAGAAGAAGAGCCGGCGGCTGGAACCGGGGAGGGAGGGAAGAAGGAGCTGGACAGCGTCACTTTGGAGGGTATTCCTATAGCAATTTATTCGGCAAATATACCCCGTATACAGCCCCCTCTTTAATGTATACATTCGCACAATAAATCGCACGGTTTTGTGTTGTTTTGGTTTATATGTTTTATATATTCTATTCCTATTTAATATATTATATGGACAAAGGGCACCAGATAGAAATCCTATTCATGTAACTGCTAGCCATTCCCTGTCTATATCTAAGTGATTGATGTGAACTTGCCCCCCCCTCCCCATCACAACACTGATCCCAAGTACTGTATAGATCTCCTTCGGTGTATAATAAGTAGTTTTATTGTTAGATTTATATGATTGTTATTCGGTTGGCACGTTTTTTGTTTTTTTTACACATTCCCCTTATCAGCAAATTGCGTTGACAGCTAGGAATATATAAGATACGCACCGGAGCAGCAGGTATTGGGCAAGGAGGGGAGGATTAGGATTAAGTAATTAGGTTATTTAAATAATACTGGAGTATAATTTTATGTTTATATAGCGCCAACAATTTACGTAGCACTTCTTACAGTCCATACTTTTAAAGGGTCTGACAGACTAGCCGCTACGTTAGGTAAAGTGGTCCCCGATGTATTTTTCTTCCTTTTTTTAATTGCTGTGTCGTGTGCTTTCTTCAGATATTAAGGAACATGTTAAGCAGATTGAGAAAGCCGTTTCTGGGAAGGAGCCGCGCTTTGTCCTTCGTGCGCTTCGAGCTTTACCATCCACCTCACGCCGTCTCAACCCAAATGTCCTGCACAAGGCTATCAATGGCTTCTTCACATCCAACCCTGCCACGCGTGACATGCTGCTTGGTTTCCTGGAGGAGGTGAGAAAACCCATCTACTACTTCATCATTCAGTGTATTGCTCTGCATAATAAATCGCCCATATATTCCTGAAAATACCCCTAATATCTTTATTCTAATACCAGCTGATGGATACGGAAGGAGACCTGCAGTTCCGTCCTCGCACAGGGAAAGCTGCTTCAGCACCTCTACTCCCTGAGGTAGAAGCTTATCTGCAACTGCTCCTGGTGATTTATCTGATGAACAGCAAGCGCTACACAGAGGTAAAGATGACCGAAGTCATTTGTATTGCACAAAATGATTAAATAGGTGTTTTAAATGTTAAAAAAAGTATCTGTCAACGCAATGTTTTGTTATAGAAAGTATACATAGTTATTCCATATCTTCTTCCCGTCCTCAGGCCCAAAAGGTGTCAGATGACCTGATGCAAAAGATAAGTCCCCAGAATCGTCGCGCTCTGGACCTGGTGGTGGCAAAATGCTACTATTACCACTCCCGCATCTATGAGTTCCTCGACAAGTTGGATGTAGTCAGGAGGTGAGTGTAAAGCTCAGCATATAATCTTTGAATTATTCAGCAATTGAAATCTTTGATAACATAGTGAATAACCACTAAAACCTGAAAGCGTTGCGTTTTGTTAGCAAAAATGTCAAATGTGCTTGTCTCTTGTGCATTTATATATTATATAATATATTTACCTATATGATACTTAAATACTGATAGAATGTTGACCTTCTGAGGACACTTGGCATTCAGAATCAGTTTACCCTGATTTAAGCAATTTCTATTATTTATTGTTTTATATAGCGCCATCAAAGTCTGTAGAGCTGTACAATGGGTTGAAATGTGTTTAACACTGACATGTAAGGAGAGGTATTTCTTTGATTGCCAAGTTCTTCATAATGTAGGAAACACAGAATTTTACAGGAGTTTGGGGCCAGGCTATATTGTATATCTCCATTTTCCATTCCCTTATAATAAAAATATTGTATATTTAAGTTAATTGTGATGACCTGCTTACATGCAAAATATATTATGTATAGTTTGGTTACTTTGAAATAACCGTTTTGTACGCTTTGTGTCTTTGTGCAGTTTCCTGCATGCAAGACTGCGCACCGCCACACTCCGGCATGATGCAGATGGCCAGGCTACGCTGCTGAACTTGCTGCTTCGAAACTACTTGCACTACAACCTTTATGACCAAGCCGAAAAGCTGGTATCCAAGTCTGTATTTCCTGAGCAGGCGAACAACAATGAATGGGCTCGATACCTTTACTATACTGGTGAGGACTTGTACTGTGGACTATTTCAGAGTTACAGCGCAGGGAAACATAATAATAAGCCTGTAATAAAATACTGTAATACTAACAATATGATGATTTTAGAGAGAGTTTGTCGAATAGGCCATTTGCTCTAAGGAATTGAAGGCAGATGTAGATAGACAAATTTTCTAGAGGGGAATGCTGGTGGTCTCTACTGTCAAAGGGCAGAATGGGTAGACGTAGGCTAAATGTGTAGCATGCACAATATTTCACGCATAATCTTGTCATTGTATGATATTGTTTTAGGTCGTATTAAAGCTATCCAGCTGGAGTATTCAGAAGCCAGGAGAACTTTAACCAACGCTTTGAGGAAGGCTCCCCAGCACACAGCTGTAGGCTTCAAGCAGACGGTGAGGGAACTGGAGACCTGTACTATTTTACCCAAATAGATTGTTCTACGTCTATGCAAGTGACTCAAACTGCAACTGAACCTCTTTCTCATCTGCCTTTACAGGTCCACAAACTTTTAATTGTAGTGGAACTGTTACTTGGAGAGATCCCAGATCGTCTTCAGTTTAGACAGCATTCGCTCAAGAGATCGCTAATGCCCTATTTCTTACTGACTCAAGGTAAGGCTTTCCTGATAATTACAAACGAATCCACCTAGTACCGTAACATGTGTGTTAATACAGCCTTTTACAAACTATCATCTCTTATATCCTTATAAATCCCTTTTCAAATAGGTCATTAGCTTCTAATGCTCTTATAACATTTTCTAACGTATGTGATCTGTCCTTAACAACAATTTTATCTTCTCTTGCTCTCAGCTGTTCGCACGGGTAATTTGGCCAAGTTCAACCAAGTCCTGGACCAGTTTTGTGATAAGTTCCAGGCAGATGGAACCTATACACTTATCATCCGCCTAAGACACAATGTCATCAAGACAGGTATGGGCGAGTCCGACAAAATGCAGAATCTTTTTTTTTTTTTTTTTTCTGCCAGAATGCAGAATGCTGTTTCCTGATTGAGTGCAACTTATTAATACCCTTAAATCTTTGCATCATATTTTAACAGAAAACATGAAATGCAGTTAAAAAGTGCAAAAAATGTGCAAAATAACGCCACATATTATAAAATTTGTTATTGGTTATTTTACAGTTTTAAGAGCCGCTACTTGTAATTTTCTTTAATATTAAGTTCAAATTATTACTAGATGAAGGTTTGTGTGATATGCAATAGAACCGTTATCAAATGTTTCATAGAAAGATGCCTACCTGGGTGAAATATATGCATATTACACAATGTTTCCGGTTGCTTTTGTTTCTTTCTGTACCATTCTAAAAGGCATCTGAATGCTGTTTATTTTCTAATGCATTATATGAGAGATGCAGAGATTTCTGGTTTGGAGTGTTTGTTCTTACCACTATGAGCAATGTCTCTCTCGTTCCTGTAGGTGTTCGCATGATCAGTCTCTCTTATTCGAGGATTTCATTGCCTGACATAGCCCAGAAGCTGCAGCTGGACAGCCCTGAGGATGCAGAGTTCATAGTGGCCAAGGTAAGCACAACAACAGAGAACATAATGGGAGATAAATTAGATTCACATAATAGGTGTGAGTTATAATAGCTACTTATTTGAATTATATAGACCTTAACTGGTCTCAGCTTTTTAACGTACATAATAGCCCAACCTCGCATCCACGCCCCTGACCCTCCGATATAACCCTCTGGACACATAAAAGGCGTGCTTGTCTTATCATCGAGCAAATACGCTAATTCTTTTTCTGTTTATTACGATGTTTTTGTGTGCCCTTTGATCCATAGACTATCCCTTTTTTTTTTTTTTTTTTTTTTTTTTTTGATCGAAGCCAGCCGATACGTCCAGTGGAGATGGGGGAGCCCCAGCTATTAATCACGAGAAGGGCTACGTCCAGTCCAAGGAGATGATTGATATTTACTCCACACGGGAGCCCCAGCTGGCTTTCCACCAACGCATTTCTTTCTGCTTAGACATACACAACATGTCTGTAAAGGTAAGATGTAAAAAGAGTAGAGGGGGTGTTGCTCTCCTTTTCCACAGCAAGAGCGTATCTGTTATATCTTTCCTCCATATAGAAGATGAGAAACGGAGCTACCTTTAAATTGTTTGTATAAATAGACGAGGCTAATATTAGTCATATTTGGTCATTCAACATTGTCTTTTAATTATACGGGGCTCTTACTTACATACACAAATTACAAATGTTAAGTACCGTGACTGTATAATGTGTGAAAATATGATCCCTTGCCCACTTCAGTTGGCACAATTCAGTTCCTATGTTTTTAATAAAATCTGTGTTATTCCATTAATACCGGTATTTGGTAGCAGACACTTGTGCCATTTTTTGATCCATTTTGCTCTGTTAAGCATAGTTTGTGTAGATTTAACTGATTCCAATGTTTTCTCTCCCCTCAGGCTATGAGGTTTCCACCAAAATCCTACAACAAAGACCTGGAGTCTGCAGAGGTGAGGAGCAGAGATTTGTGCTTCCACTGGGGAGGTTAACAGAGATCATGACCAGAAAGGATAGACATATTCTCATTCGCTGCATGAATGCTACTCATAGACCAAAAAATAGAACAGAATGTTTGTGTTTTGAAAAAAAAAATCCCTTGGAATATATTTTTATTCGTTTAAACGACTGCTATTGGCAAGATGTTCGTTGGCAAGATGGTCGTTCTATTTGCAAGTGGTTGATAGACGCAAATAATGCACTATGCATGCACCTGTATCTGCTATTGGGAAACTTATATTTCAGGACACATTATCAGCTCAGTAATTTACATTTATTTCTAAAGTATGTGAAGTGAGAAAACTATATATATATATTGTATCAGGTCCAGCCTGATGTCCCATGTAGCTGCAGGGAGAAGTCCCTGCCACTGCAACCAGATTTTAAGGCTGTGCTGGTACATCCTGATCGAACTAAAAGGGTTAAACCTGATGCCATGGTTTCCTCTTAAGTAGTTTTGCTTTTGCCTTTAACAGGAACGCCGTGAGAGAGAGCAGCAAGACTTAGAGTTTGCTAAAGAAATGGCAGAAGATGATGACGACGGATTCCCTTGACCTCTAAACCGTTCGCGTCTCTGCAATGTTTATATCTTGGTTTTTCTTGGTGTGCCCTGCCCCTCCTTTTAAGTATTTTCTTAAATCACATCGGTGTCGCCGTTCAGTGCAGAATTGGGAGTTATCTTGGATATAATGTAACACTGGGACTGAACGGACGTCACCATGTAAAACGGAAACTTGTGTTTCGGACCAGCCAGCCCTGGACATTACTGGTTGTGTCCCCTTTATAACCATTTCTACGTAGGAAACCCCAGTTTCATATTTTTGTTCAATTCGCTTTACGATTCAAATACAATTAAGTCAAGAAAACTAAACATGGTCCAGTTTGCAAAATGTGTTAATAATAGCAAGAAATCCGGGGCTTGCAATCGTGGCACAACTATTATTTTGGAAAGGCAGCGGGTGCCAGAAATGACCTCTCTTTGCATTCAGGAAATATTAATTTACCCTTAAAGTCAACAACTTACACATATAATGGCATTTTTTGGCAGCGAGACTGAAAAGTACCGAATATAGTCTTGCTTTTTAGTTATTCATTAAATGCTGTTTGTAACCAAATTGGTTGAGAAAAAATGAGCAATACCCGTGTTTGTGTTTTTGATTATTTTTCTTCTAACAGTTTATGACTTGGTGTGTTCATAAACAGGTAATCCTAGGTAAAGAAATTGAAACTAAAGTTTAATAACCAAGGCCCACATTTAAAAAAAATACTTAAATATGGTTATATTTACTGAGACATTAAAAGCACAATCTCGTTCCTTCCTTGGTTCCTTCTTACGTCTCTGGACCGTGTTATAAAAGTCATGTGGGGGCCTCTGGTTCTATCAAGACAGCTATATGGACAAAGACAATATTAATTCTGCCTCATCAGCTGTAAAACCATTCGCAAAAACTGTCGCCTGTGAGATATTTCAAGGTTGCTTTCCAATATAAGAGGCATTTAAAAGATGTGTTTAAAAAAAATGTGCATAAAATAGCACATGAAGAGGGGTGAGCAGTGGGTTAGCGGTGCCGGGGTGCAGTACTTCAGCTACCGCCCCCCCCCCCCCCCCAAGGTGACGGAAACACATACATACTCTAGCACCATACGCTTACACACTCTCCCTTGTTCTTAGACGAATTTATTGTTAAAGGGACCCCTTTATTGTTAATGATTGCCCAATCTTATAAACACCCTGACTCCTCATACTACCTTGAGGTGAATGGCTCAGTCTTAAAGGAGACCCCCAGCCGTCACATGCACTTAAATGTATATGATGACAGCTGAGAGGGACCTTTAAATTAACGTCATGTCGGAGTTGGAAATGCAGGGGAGGGGGATTCTCAGCCCCCCCCCATATGCATCTGTCCCTTTCCCCAGTTTTCTTCCAGTTATTTTCCATGCAGGAGATGGGCTTCATATCCTTAACCACCAGTCAGCTCCCACTTCAAATCATAAGAAGGAAAGACCGCTTCAGCTCAACAAGGTGTTTAAGCACGGAAAGTCACCCAACATGGCACAACTACCTACAACGGCAGCTTCCAGGTCTGTAGATAAAAGAATATTATTGGAACAAAGTCAGATAAGGTAATGTCTTAAAAATATTAGTTTGTAAATGCCGCGTATCAGAAATAAAGTTTCCAGCACAGCCCTAAAGCTATCCTACGGCACAAAGAGGTTGGTTAATCATCTTAAATTCAAATGTCTCTCTCTTGGGTATGTTGGAACTTTGATTTTGAGGTTCTGGATGGAGTAATTTCACTGTTCGAAATAATGATTTTATAATATTTTTTTCCGATGTAAATTCATACTTTTTGTCTGGTTTCTCCTATGTAACATCCAGTAAAGGACGCCACTAGAAGCTTTCAGGTCACTTGGGTAGAAAACATGAATATCGCTGTAATTCTCTCATTATCCTTCGGGGGGCACTGTTCCTCCACTGTTGCTGAATGTGGAATTATGTCAGTCTGCCTCGGTCTCCTGCGGCCGTTTAGTGCGCAGGCTGCTTTTGATATCATTAACCTATCCGTAGCCACTTAAGGCATAAATAAAATAATTACGTGGGAGACGTATTAATACCGTTTATTGAATATACTATAGTGCAGAAGATCAGATCACATTAGGCTTGGAAGCAGGTTTTTTAATACCCTTTTAATGTATTTATTGTAAGAAGCTCTGCGTACGTTGTTGGCGCTATAAAAATAATTATAATAATTAACCAACCTGCCTATTTATCTAAAAACTTTCCTGGGGGGTTATTCTATGGTATCTACCGCCTTAAACACTGGAGGGGAAAAACTACAACTGCAAACTAAAACCTTGAAGATCTGCATCAATTCCGTTGCATGTTACAAAATATGACACAGTCGTTGGGGACATTCCACTATTTCCATGGCGATTGCTCCATTGTCCCAAAATTTGCTTTTTTTAAAGATATGATCCATCATTCCCAATCTCTCCATCAGTGCTATTCTTAATTTTTTTTCCCAGCAGGCGTACAATAATACGATTTCACATTCCAAATATTTCTAATACTAAAATGAGTCTTAAATGTAAGATTTGATCATTGGGGTTAATTATAGCAGCCTTAATGTGTCGCGCTGGAAATTCTTTGTCTGAGAGTCCTATTTAAAATCTGGAAGGTCACGACCCCAAAAGCAAATCTCCGCCATTATTCTGATAACATCAGACTTTCCATCCTTACAGAATATCTTCAGAATGCCAGCCCCCCCCCCCCCACTTCATACATTCCGGTAATAACCATCAAAAGGAAAGGGCACATTAAAAAAAAGGAAAACACATTGTAACGGAAATTCCTCTTGGCATGACAATGCTTGTTCTTATGGGAATGTTCATTTTCCAGGGCTGATGAATAGTTTTATATAGATGAAAAGGTAAATGATCAGCGATGAGTTATAGATGGATGCAAAGGGACGGTATATCGTAATCAATTCCAGGAACGCGGGCAACGGCCAGTCCCTGAATATCAATCAATCAATTCTACAACCTGAAACCAGATTTAAAGGATAACTCACCATTTTTATTAGTGGTATTAGTTTGAACATTTTCAAATATATTGCTTTTTTAAAGCTGTTCTATTTTATTTTTTTTTAATATATATAAAAAACATAATATAATGTTTTCAGAAGATCGGATATTAGCCTTTTGTATGTGTTCTGGTTCTGTTATTCCAGGATAATATATTAGACAGACTCGTTATCATTCTGGCTGCGTAGATAATAGAATGGCTCAGTCTTAATCAACCAGCCGCACGCTCTGACTAATGAAAGTCTATGAAGAATGCACTTCATTATCATTGCTATAAACAATTGGCTCAGTGTGGCAAACGCATCTCCCAGATTGACCCCAGATCAGCCAGAACTGGATAGTTCCCTGATGTGTTTAGTATGATGGCTCATCTTTTGGGTTTCCAGAAAGGAGACTACAGAATATGATGGCACTATATAAAAATATATAATTAAATACATAATAATAATAATACAATAAATAAATATAGTAATAATACCTTTTTAAACTTGGATTTAAATAATGGCTGAGATCTTATTAAGGAATATTATTATTCATTATTAATTAATTAATCCAACTTGGATTTAAATAATGGATGAGATCTTATTAAGGAATATTATTATTCATTATTAACTAATAATAATATTTAAAGTTGGATTTAAATAATGGATGAGATCCTATTAATAAAAATAATAGACTTCTTATAAAAAAATGTCATGTTTGTTGCGATATAGGTTTTGCTGACATTGTAACCTCTGTGTCACATATTAAGCAATTACGTTTGTACTCATTAGGGCAAAGGTCTCACTTCAAGTCTCTGATTCAGTTTCTCCTTGACTCTCTTTGTACGCCCACCAGACCGGTTAGAAGGAGACCTCTGTGACTTCCCATTGGGATAATCAGGTGATAACGAATTCTCAAGAAACATTCTCAAGAATCCACATAAAAAATGACCTCCTTCCATCCCACATCAGTACACATTGTGTCGGCAGAAACGGGCTTCAGCCAGCAGTCCCAATATGATTGATTCAGTCCTAACAGTGGAACTGCATCTACAATAAAGACTTCAGTGATGGTTTTATCTCAGATCTGATCGTTCAGCTTTAAGAACTAAAAGGCTTTCCTGAGAGGAAACATAAAGATGGCTTCGATAAGCTGCATTAATGTGCGATAATAACGCTGCTTACATTGTGAAAATCAGTCATTTAGAGAGCTTTATTTAATATTATCGCACTGCTTTTATTATTATTATTGTTTTATGTAGCGCCATCATATTCTGTAGCGCTGGGAACAATGGGAAGACAGGACAAGTATTAAATTACCCAGCACACGGCTTTTTCCCCTCACTCCAGATAATTCCCTGGAACGGGTATAGATATAGATAGATGGATGGATGGATAGATAGAGATATAGAAAGAAAGATAGATAGATAGCTATAGAGATAGATAGATGGATAAATATAAGTAGATATGAATTCTAAATGTTTTTAATTAAATAATATAGAGACAATGTTTATAAATATAATTGTGTAAATAATAAACATACTTTATATACTATCCATCTATCCATCTATCTATCCATCCACCCATCCATCTATCTATCTATTTATCTATCTATCTATCTGTCACAGCTTTAAAACATTTGAGTGAATCACCGCATCCCGTTTGGCCAGCTGTTGGTAGGTATGCCCCTGTCCGATGTTCCTGTTTGCGGGGGAAGACCGTATCACGGACTTCTTCAGCCCTAAAAGCTGCATACAGAAGGAAAGAAACTCATATTCTAAATGCCTTACTTGATAACATCCATTGTTATGTAGATAAATGGAACAGCCTCCCGGCAGAGGTGGTAGACGCTAATACAATGAAGGGAATTTAAACAGATGTTAATTTAAACAAATTACTGATTAAAATCTAAATCTTTATGACTAGACGGGCCGTATGGTTCTTATCTGTCGTCTAATTCTAGGTATACAGTATAACGCCAGAACGTTCATTCCTTCTAGTTTAAGTTCTCTGTGTTTGAGCTCATAAATAAAAAAGGTCAAGTAATCTTTGAAAGCTCTCCATATATTAAGAGTATATTTTGTGCCCCCCCCCCCGAGGGTACATGCCCAACTGGTAATCATTGTACCCCCGATGGTGCAGATACCAGTAATATATCTCAGGCTTTTCCGTAGGTTCAATGGCTAATATTTTTTTACTAACCATAAATATTTTGGGGTAAATCTGGGGTTTAATGTAAATATGGGGCTGGTATCAATTTACTTCAATAGCTGCTTTTTATTATTCCCAGGTTGATTCCAATCAGTATAGTTCAGATCAGAAGCCTAGGGGCCGGAAAAAAAAGAAAAATGAAAAAAAAAAAAATGAAATATTGAAAATGCCCCCCAAAAATAAAAATATCTCTACTTGTTCAAATGTACTTTTTCCGATTGATTTATGCTCAGATTATATTTATATTTATGCTTCATTTCTTTATTTACTCAAAACACCAACCCGGCAGACGTCCATTGAATTCATTCTGTATCAGCGGCTACCGTGCTAGAAATCTAGAAATGAAGAAATATCCTGGTTTTCTAACTTTCATTTTTTTGACATGTTTGGCAATTAGGTGGACCGGTAGCTTTTCATAGATTGATAGACACATTCATAATATGCAATGAATCACATATTTCACAGAGTTAACTGACTGAGAAGGAATTACGTCATAGCGGCAATTCCTGATATTGCGTATAAAAGGACAAGGGATGCCCCAGAATGGTTCATTCATACCCTAAAGGCTCCTACCATCAATACCTAGCAGGACCAGCCACAGGGTACAGGTTAAGGAAATGTCATCACTCAGAGGTGGGTATTATCATTCACACGCAGGCAGGGTTGCGGACGGAGAAAGAATGAATTGTCTTGCGAAAATGTTTGGCTTTGTTATTTTACCCGTGCATAACTTTGGGACTGGGGTAGATAATAAATCTGGATTAATAATGCCAAATACTCCAGTTTTTTCCCCCTAGAGCTACAGACGGTATGAACAACCTATGAGATAAACTTCTACTCGTGTTCATTCCTTCGCAGCTCCTAGGGATATGGGGTTAAGGAATGCCTGGTTTATTTCTCAGTAAGGAATGTCAGGTATGATAGCCCAAGGGAGCGATTCAGGAGAAAAGTAGAAGGAAGGTAGAGCAGCAGGGACATCCTTTAATGGGGCATGGAGAGCGGTAGAGTAAAATATGGAAAGGTAATGCCAGAGTCGTCATCATCATCACTTAACCGTGACCTCTGTCTCTCACCCAGATGTGCTGCTCCTGATTGCTCTCATTCTTGAGGTCCAGGCTGCTCCTCACCCGGGAATTTTATCAACAAATTTCGATTTCCTGCAAGATAATCTGGAGTTCAGCCGGAAAATCACCTTGGAAGCAGAAGAACTGAAGGACTACATGGTGAGTGTTGTCACTGGAGGAGTCCCTGCGTTATCTCCCAAACCCCCTTTAACGAGAGCACTCTGGTGATGCGACAGTGTCCCCCTCTTTTCATCGGCCAAGGGGATGTCTCATAATTTCCTTCTCTGAATGAGACTCTCAGACGATTACTCTGCAGAACCGAGCTCTGCGTGTGAATGAAGGAAGTGGCAGAGAGAAGTAGGCGACTTTCACTTTTCTCCCCCACCTTGGCACTTTATGCCCTGTTCTTCAATTCACACCCTTGGTCTGCTGCGAAACAGAGCGCTTACAAGTATTACAAAACAACTTAACTCTTTCAGGGGATATAGAATTCTACAGTATAAAGAGACCCGGCCAGGTTTCTGCCTGTTCTCCTGAGAGTCTCCTGCATGCCCGAGGGGAAGGCTTAACTCCTTCATGTGGAATTTAGAAGTCAAACTTCGTAAAAATCAGCTTGATTCTGTAACTGGGGGGGTGAGCGGGACGGTTTTGGCGTTGCCGGTGATGTACAATTAACCCCTGCTGTTTTTCTTCTGCTCAGTGTGGCTTTCACAGCCTGTGCAATGAAGACGAGCTAAGAATAATCCAGAGGCAGTTGGGACTGCGATCGACTCCACTGGACCGGTGTCAAGGTGTTAACTTAGACCGGGTAGGTTCCAAGAATGATATTCTTACACATTTTATATCACGCGCACAGAACACAGAATTTGACGGAAGATCGGCCCCATTCGGCCCTTCTAGTCTGGTCGTTTCTCCTGCTGTAAAGTCCTTCATCAGTCGTTGGTCTCGTCTTAGATTCAGGAGCCATATGCCAATCCCATGCATGTTTAATACCCTCACTGTATTACCCTCTACCGCTTCTGCTGGTAGACTCATCCACTTATCTACCACTCCCTCAGTAAAGTAAAACTTCCTTACATGATGAAATTGTGGTATGCATAGTGATAATGATTATCTCTGTATTAAAGGGTTAGTTGTACTATTATTTTGAGGGGATCGATATAGAAAGTTGTGTGTGTTTTCCCGATTGTGTTCTTTTCAAACGACATTTTGGAATAGAAGTCTGTTACTCAGGGTAGGAAGCCGTAGTCATCAAAGGGGAAGGGGCTGTAATGTACCCCACACCTAGGAGATTTAAGAGTCCCCTAGGTAACACTTCTCCATGCGGAGGGCGACTCTCCCTCTTAATATCTCATATACTCAATGGCCTACGGAGCATCTCCAGTCTGGCGTAGGACACATTAGAGAAGGGAGGTCGGAGAGACTATTCTGCTCCTCTAGTATCCCAGTAATGGTGATTCTAAGTTCTACCAAGATGTGTCCAAGTTCCTGGTTTTCAGGAGTTACAGAAATGTTTCAGATATTTAGTAAACTTCACTATTCCATACAATGTAATCAGTAACCGTCTGTTAATTCCGTGTGATGTGATGAAGGATAGCGTGTGTCTGTGCGGTTATATGGCACACGCCGACGCCGATTGTCTACCATTACAGTGAAAATGTAACCTATGATCTCCTTCCCCCACAGGAGGAATGCTTCGGACAGCTTTCCAGAGGCCTGAAGGACTTTTTAATCCTGATTAGCTCAGCGAGACCCATCCTACACGAGAAACTAGACAGGTTAGATGTCGATATCAGAGACCTTCTCACCAACGTCCAAGAAGAGGTGAGTTCAGGATCTCAGAAACTGTGAGATTAAAGAAAAAATGAATTTAAAATGTAAAACATCACTAAATACGGCAACTTTTACGTCATCAAAGTGCCGGAAATGATGAGCCGGCCCTGGCACTTTAAGGCCAGCCGCCACCTGATGACGTAATAGTTGCCGACGGCTGGTTCAATGCCCTGAAATAATATAATTCTACTTATTTTTTTTCTACACAGATGGATTCACAAGCGATTTCCGTGCCGTACCTGCCTCAGGAGACGCCTCAGTACCAAACTAATTTCCAAAGGAAAGCCGGAACGTTCCTGATCATTTCGGACATTACAGATTTCATGCTCATGGCCCAGAATGCGTTTCGTTATCCATTCGGCGGGTGACTTGGACTCACCGGGGAGGAACTTCTGTTTAATATTTAAACAGCCGCCCTGTCTGATCACGAAACCCTTTTAATTGCAACGGTTGCAATAACGGAACCAGATGTAGTGAATATTTCACATTTTTTGTACCACAACCTTTGCTATTTATTTATACTATCTGACTATTGAGTGTTAATTTAATATTAAATGTATTTATTTTATTTATGGTATATAATTATTAATATTTATTGTCGTGCTGTGTCTGCATTGTCTGTTGATTTATTGAGAAAAGAAAATTAAAATAAAATTTAAATGAATTGATGTTTATCTTGTTTATTTTCAACACAAACGCATATTCTAAGGCCTAATAAGCCCTAAGCAGGGGCATGGGGGTCCCGTTGGACCATCAGGTTACAAGAACATCTCCGATCTCCCCAACTGACCCACTTACGCTATAGAGGACAGACTCTATGCGGTAAGGGGCGATGCAGAGCTCCAGGAAGTGATGTCATAACCAAGCGCTCAGTAGTGAGATTGGACGCCATGGTGGTTAGCAACAGGGCCAAGGATAGGGAAGCCCTGAAGCTTATTGCATGGCTGTACGTAATACTATATTAATACTTCCCTTTGCAATAAGGTAATCAGGGGCACTTAGAAGGTTCTATTCTTGTAGAAGGCTTTGTCCAATAAGGATCACCGTATCATAGACAGATTGCCCTATGGGTGATCAATATACCCGGGAACAATCTGGGTTTTGCCTGGTGACTCCGGGTGAAGTGCCCCTTCTCCAGGGTGACTAGGGGGAACCCCAGGTCGCAGGGGTGGTGTCGCAGCGCACCCCACTCCCTGCCCTCTTCCCAGTTAAAAATGGATGGGACCGCCCACTGACATCAGCGGGAGATCCTACTCACATCCCGCACGGGGGGGAGGCTCCAGGTAGTCAGGGACAGAGAGTTCCCAGGTAGGGATGTTTCTTGGGGCAGGGATTATTATTATTATTATTTATTAATATATCATCATTTAATTCCTTAGCGCTGGACAATGTTGCGTCCTTATTGATAGTGAGTAACGAATGGAGAATAACGTGCTTTATTTACATCATTTTAGGAAGGTATAACCCCGTGATAAACATTCATTCTTTTAGTTTAGATCTTTTTTTTTAAAAAAAACAAAAAACTAATTTAGGAACATATTTAGTTATTTACTGCTATTTTAACTCATATTGAAATAAAGAATGTGACGACGGATAAGAACCATTAAATCCGTCTCAATCCTCACGGTGTCCTTTGCCTTGCTGTATTCACGATATACGGGCCGTATGTACATTAATGTGATTTTTATTGCTTTTTCAAGCTGTTGTCTAAAATTATACATATCAAAGATTTTGAGGGAAGAACAGGGGGATTTGTGGCACGTGGCTGCCAGGGCCTTGGACAGAAGCTCGGTGGGGTCTATGTGACCCTAACGTAATGTTACGTGGCCCGTCGGTAATTATGTGGCTGCTCTCACGCAGTGTTGTCGAGTCAATGTGTCTGTGTAGGTGTGTGTATTTTTTGTGTATGTGTGTCTGCGTGAGTTTGAATGTATGTGTTAGCATGCATGTATGTGTTAGTGTGATTGTGTATGTGTAAGTGTGTGTATGTGTTATAGGTGTGTATAGTTCCTATGTTAGGTGCTGGAGGGGACAAGGGTAGCCAGCCCTCCCCTGCTAATGGATATTGTATATCAAATCAGCAGAATTATCAGTTTAATGCCCTCATCGTCTCTCTTTTTTCTTTATCTACCATTACAAGGCCGCCAGATCCGATCACCTACAATCAGCAACGTAACAATAAATACGTGCGAGTAAACATGGCGTGCGGGGATACCCACGCGGATCCCGCCGAAGTCAAGAAAGCTGTTATCGGCGTCTCATTACATATATTTTTGAGGTAATATATTTTTTTGCACTAATATTTAGTTTGTACGGCAAGCTTTTCAGAATATCAGCCTCCATTTATCGAGTCCAAAGCAAAAAATATAAAATAAAAATAAGTATAATAAATAATAATATCAATAAATAAATATATATTGATAAATCTATAATATAAATAATGTAAAAAATAATAATTTGTAAGTATAGATCACACAGGTCTATTTTGTATATAATTTCTGTGAACTCTTCTTAAAAAAGGAAGATCGCTGGGTTCGGCCCCTTAATAAAATCAGCGAGTTAGAAAAGTTTCAATTAGCCAAAGCCTGGCTCCTGGATACAATCACGGCTACGCAAACAAATCCCATTGTGAGCCACAAAGAAAGCGCGTGTGTCATTTCCACCGGGGCCGGGATTTTCCCCACTGGTTTACTTAACCCCTTTATGACACAGCCCGTAGGGGCTCAAAATGCATTGTTTTCAAAGGGTTTAGGGAGCGCCCATTGTCCTTAAGGGGTTAAGTCATCCATAACACAACGAAGTGGAGCGCGTCATAAAGTAACAGCCCGACAATCGCAGGCTCCGCTCCACCACCAGCTTTGTTCTTCGCCGAGTATTCGTATCGGCGGCAGTAATGTAATAACACTGATAACACACAATTTCCTCCAATCTTCCTCCAAGTCCCTCAGCGCTCTAATGCAGTTATTTGATCTTTTCATATATGCTGCGTTTTATATTTCCCCCCCAGTTTTAACAGATATTTCCCCAAATAATATGGTTGGAGTTGATGAACGTTATTCATCCCCCTCCATAGGACATCGGGCAGCGCATCGCTCAACGCGTGAGTGATGTCATAGTGATGTCATAGAACATCCTCTTCCCTCTTCATTCTTTTAGAAAATACATTGGTCGTCCATGAATATTCCTTTTACAGAATTTATGGGTATTAGATAAATGGAACTGTCTCCCATCAGATGTGGTAGAGGCTAATACAGTTATACATTTTAAACATGCATGGGATGGACTTTGTTTATCCTCAGTCTAAGATGAGACCGAGGACTCGGAATTCTCTGTATTAAGTCACATCCGCGGGGGATAAAGCCATTGCTGGGGAATAGTTACAGCGGAACGATATTTATCATTTATCTCTCGGTCCTTTGGGAAAACGTTCTGCGGTTTTTGAGGATCCAAAACCCCTGCATTGCATCATCGGACTTCCTTCTCCTAAAAGAGATTAACGGGCAGGTAAGTGGAGAGCGACTGAGATTAAGCAACAAATAATTAACGGCATTTCCTTGCTGCAGACCGCGGCGACGAGAGCTATTCACTAAAACTGCCTCCAGCAAAGTAAGAGAATGCACAGGAAGCCTCACGTACTGTATATAACACAGCCTCACGTACTGTATATAACACAGCCCCACGTACTGTATATAACAGCCTCACGTACTGTATATAACACAGCCCCCCGTACTGTATATAACATAGCCTCACTGTATAGAGTAACAGCCTCACATACTGTATATATACAGCCTCACATATACTGTATATAACACAGCCTCACGTGACTTGTATATATACACAGCTCGTCAGACAAGTATATAACAGCCTCACTTACTGTATAACAGCTCAAAGATTGTATATAACAGCTCACATACTGTATATAACACAGCCCCCGTACTGTATAACAGCCTCATACTTCTATATAATACAGCCCCCGTACTGTATATAACAGCCTCACATACTGTATATATAAATACAGCTCACATACTGTATACAACACAGCCTCGTTGTAGATTTATATAACATAGCCTCACAGATTGTATATAACACAGCCTCGTGTGTTATATATAACAGCTCGCGGTACTGTATATATACCAGCCACGCATCATAATACCATTCTGTATAATACAGCTCACGATTGTATATAACAGCCTCACAGGTTTCGTATATATACTGTTGCTGTATATAACAGCCTCACATACTGTATATATAACACAGCCCCCGTGACTGTATATATCACAGCCTCACATTCTGTATATAACATAGCCTCACAGATTGTATATAACAGTCACATACTGTATATAATACAGCTCTCGTCACTTGTATATAATAGCTCAATGCATTGTATATGGTCAGCCCACATACTGTATATAACATACCACATATACTGTATATAACAGCCTCACATTCTGTATATAACAGCCTCACGTACTGTATATAACAGCCTCACATTCTGTATATAACACAGCCTGAGAATCTGCCCCTTCACCCTGAGATGGAGGCGAAACCCCCGAGACTCCCCGCTGCGGTCATTTGGTGAACGCATTTCATACAGAATCTGCATTTTACAGTCTAGATGCGAGGGCCCTGCAGCTGACCCTATTTTTTGCATTTATTTATCTTTTGTATTTATTTATGTTTTGTATTTATTTATGTTTTGTATTTATTTATTTTTTGTATTTATTTATCTTTTGTATTTGTTTTAGTAAATTTATCTGTGTTTCTAAACCACTGCACACGGCTCTACCGATTGGATACTTTTAAACATTCTATCACAAACACCGCTGTATTCTAACGCACCATTCCGGGACCTCGTTAGAGGACAGTAATAGTCTTTATAGTTTAGGTCGTATGGGGTACAGAACCTCATCCCAATACCAGCTCTCATTTGGTTCTACCCTCTATATTGTCGAGCTACATAGAATCTGCATGATGGACCATTAAAGGGTTAATATTTAAAGCGCCTGTTCCTCGGTTAGTGACCAGCAGAGGGAGCTCTAAAGACAAACAGCCTACAGATACTCTCCTTCCCTTCAGGACAACTCGGTGGTAACATGGAGGAGATAGGGGGAAGAAGCTGAGGGGAGGAGATGGAGGAGAGACGATTTGCAGAGTAAATCTCCCTAGGGAGCAACTGCGGTTACAGGTATGGAGAAATCATTGCACAATGTGCCCCTAGTATGCACTCTTACTCACTTTCTACCCCCCCAACCCCATTTTTATTGCCCCCGACCCCATGTCTGCCCTCATTGTAACCATTGTTTTTGACACTGGAGGTAAGAAATGGTTGGAGGAAAAGCTCCAGGAGGCCAGGGGCAATTGGAGCGAGAAGGTGGCGGGTTTGCATTAAACTCTATTCAGAGTTAACCCCTTGACTGTCTAATGTGAAGAAGTTCACCCCGCTGACACTTTGAGGGTTAAAGAGCAGTGCGTTGATTTCTGCGGTGGCATAGGGGTGCCGTACGTGTGGATAATGGTGTTAATATATATGGCGTCTAACGCCAAGGGGCAGTTTGTCGATGTTCTAGCTGTATGTATCCCACTGGGGGTTGCGGAACGAATTCAGAGTGGGGTGGATAGTAATACAGCCGCTATGACAAGACTTTGTACCGGGGTCATCGGCCCAAACACTGGACCCACCAAACACTAAGATCTGGACAATCTGTGAAGGAAAATGGCGGCATATGGAGGAAATAAAGGACATTGGGTAATTTGTTTGGAAATAAAATACCCTTTTATGTTATAATATTCTTTACTGCGCTATGGCAGTGAGTATTGGGTCACAGAGTCGCATAACAAGTGTTGGTAAAACTGCACCCCCCAGCTACATCTCCTAAAATAAGGGGACCACATCGGCCCACGTATCGTTTTTACATATTGCTGACCAGCCCCCAGATAAAATGCGGCCCTGCGGTATGTATGATGTATAGACCTATGGAAGGGAACCCCTTAAGGACAATGGGCAGTCCCTAAACCCATTGAAAACAATGCTTGTATGGCAACAAGCTACCAGTGACAGTTCAATGTTCTTGGCATTACCGGATTTTTACGTTATTCAAGATTTATTTCTTGGAAAGGCTTTCATTGTTGCTAAGAATGACGTTTCTAACGCTACATTTTAGTTATAAAAGTGTTACATGCAGCATAGCAGGTGGAACAGAAGCTTAAACTGAAGTAGATTTCTGGTGTAGCGTTATAGACGCTTCTGGGTGTTTTGTCAAAGCTATGGTTTTATGTCCTGGAGTTCTGTTGATGCTTAGAAAAGAATGTTTAGGACTTTCGGTCCGTGGTTGTAAAAGAGAAAAGGAGTTGGCCGGTCCCCAGATCTGAGTGGACAACACAAGTGGGCCAATAACATTGGCACCAGGGACCTCCTGCAAGGAAGGCTACGGCGGAGATGGGCAGATGGTCCAGAACCATTCTCGGTAATAGGACCACTCATACTGGTTGAACTGGTTTCCCCCTTTATGCAGCTGGTTTTTGTTTTATGTTTAACGCGGTTCTTCTCTTGGTGTTTATGTTTAGTGAATGAAGATTGAGAATTTTTGGTAGTAGCAAGAAAACTTCTGCAAATATCCTAAACTCTGATGTGGTTGACCTAAAAATATCAAACATGAAATATCGAATTTCACGGCAGATAAGTAGGGCTGCAACAACTCATCGACAAAATTGATAATAATCGATAATGAAAATCTTTGTCAAAATGTTGTGAACAATTTTTATTATCAATTAGTTGAATCGATTTGTTTGAATATAAAATGAGGTTTTTTTTCAGAAAAAATGCTCTGAAAAAAACCCCCGTTTTATAATCCTGAAATAGAGATCCAGATCCAAGCCGCCGGGGCTTCTATGACGGAGCGCCGGCATGACGTGACCTTCCGGTCCTCAGTCACAGAAGCCCCGGCAGCAGAGGTTGTCTACATGCATCGCACAGATGTCCACCGGCCCCTACCAGACATCAGAGAGTCTGGAGCACGGGGGCAAGTCTTGGGGGGCAGAGTGGCACATCTGGGGGTGCAGGCGTATTTCTTTGGGGGAGGCAAGCCCTGGCCGATGTGCATACCAAAGGTTTTAAATAAAAACAAGAAATGGATATTTATTAAATATGAAAAATAATAGTTTCATGCAGAATTAATATTACTAGTAAAGGTTTTTCCAATAGGTCGTCTTATATTCAGGCTTTGTTCTGTACCAATATATAGCTTTATTATTATTATTATTATTACTACATATGTTATATAAAATAAGAAGGCAATTCAGATAGCGATACGTGCTGTGTTTATGTAAATTTTAAGGTTTTTATTCTGCTGTTTGTTTATAACACCCAGTTTGTTCATTAAATTAGTTTAAATGAAAACATTTGCATATTGTTTTTTTTATCTGATTAATCGAGAAAATAATCGTTAGTTGCAGCCCTACAGATAAGACCCATGTAGTCTGTGCGTTATATCTGCTGTCGTTGACCTTGTCTTAGATTCAGGGCAGCCATGTGCCCGTCCCATGCGTGTTCACATTCCCTCGCTGTATTACCCTCTACCACTTCTGCCTGGAGGTTGTTCGGCTTTTCTGCCCCCCCCCCCTCAGTGACGTCAAACTTCTTTATATTACTTCTAAGCCTCTGACCCCCCAGACTAGATGCGCTTTGGATGATGGCATCTTCTCCTGGCATTTCTCCTCCTGTGAAATTAACTCCCTTCCCATCCCTATTTACAGAGAGATCATGCTTCGTAGGAGCGTCATGTATGTCATCCATGGTCATGTCCTTTGTTGCTGGATCTCAGCATGTGAAAGACAACAGAACGCAACAGCGCAAGCAAATACAAACCAGGACAACGATGAGGTCGGTAGAAACTATGTGATCACAAGTCATAGAGGTAGAAATGAAGGTGTCTGGCTCCATGCGTTTATCAGCTAGCGGAGAATGACCGCTTGTGAGGTCTCGCCGTGCAAACCGTACAGAAGTTTCTCTTTGATTGTTCATCAGGAAGCTCTGGATCCCTCTCGTTGCAGTGAAACTTGTTTGAGATAATATTCTGGGATACGTATATAACCGCCGAATGGGCCTGCTGTTTGCGGGATGTTTAAAGTATCCACTATACACGATATATATATAAATTATATATATTGCTGGGAATACAGACTAGGCGATTTTCTGCTTGCATGTTTATATCCTTACAGATGGTGAAGAGGATCAGATGCCTCATCCTACCTTCCTTCCTCCCCGTAAAATTCTAGTTTGTCTGAATGGTACGTGTAGACTTTAAATCTGTGGTAGGAAATCTACCTTAACTCCATGTAAGCCGTTACTGTGTATGACCGCTGTGTGGTCCCTTTAATTTTGTGTTGTGTAGAATCAACCGTATGCATTTGTCCCGTTTGCCTTAGGGTGAAACACTTTTGTGTGATGGTAGCCGGGTGCTATTACAGGTTATTATGAAACCCGTTAAGGGTATGGGGCTTGTGTATCTTAAACAAGCATTAAAAGTGATCCATAATAAAATAAATCAAAGGGTCTTCAGATATGCAAATACAAAACATTTATTTATAATACACAACATTTTAAAGGAGTGATCACATCTCCATCTTGTCCATCTTCTGTTTGATTGTTTCCGGACATATGCCTACAATATTTTTTTGACCGATCAGTTTTGACCCACAATGCAAGCGAGGATACATAAGCAATGCTGCTGTCCAATGATGATCCCCATAACAAAGATTTCCAGGAATCCAGGAGGGGAATTTCCATGAGGGTCGGGCGGTGATGGGATCTTCACATCCTCGCTCGAATTGGCAGAAAGCGGCATAAAACAAACCGCGGCCAGGAACCTCAAGAGCAAAAACTGAAGAGCAGCCATCTCTTGCGGGTTCCGCAAATGCTCATCTACAAACAAAGGTTCCCTCCATGACATCACTATGTCATGATGCAACAATGAGTGAATTAAACCGAAGCTGGAAATGTTTAAAGCAGTAGTAATATCTGGTATTTTAAACTTTAGGAATCTGTGTGGATATGTATTACAAAAAAAAAGTTACCGCCATATCAGCCGGTGGGATGGTGGCGCTGATGGGACCCAGAGAAAAAGCATCCTCCCCCCAACATTGCTGTAAATGGGGACACCCTCAATTCTGTACATTTAGCTGGTGCTTTGCACACATTTTTATTTATGAATTACATAAATATTTTTTAACAGCATAAAAAACAAAAACAAACAGTCCTTAAGAATTTTCAACAATGTTTACAGAAAAAGGAAACAAAAAAAAAACGCGTGGAGTCTTCTAAAGCCTGGAAGTAAGAGAACCGCCAGTCCCCGTGATGGCCGTCAAAGAGCGGTCAGTGCTTTCGCAGCCACTCTACGGCCCAGGGGTAACGTGAGATCGGTGATGGCCAGCACGATTTTTGGACTGGATAACGTGGAAACTTTGACCAACTCTGACACCTAGAAGGAAAGTAAATCACCATTAGAAGTGTTGAATATAAAAAGTTATTTTGAATGAACGGAATATGAGTGAAGTGCTCTTTTAGTTGTGAGGTTTAAATGCTAAACATACTTTTAATCGTTAATTTCAAAGATCGTGTCATTTACTTTCCTATATCAGAGGAATTTAAGGCAAATGTACCCCTCTCCTGTACAAAAACTAAAAGGTGGTTAAATGCTAAAGTGGGAGCTTGCGGGAAAATTCACCCGACAGATGCATTTTATATATTATATTTTTTCATGCTATAATCCCATTCTTCTACTATAGTCGGCTGGGGACAAAATAAAGTACCTCGATATTACACCTACTGCATATCAATTACACTTTTGGTGATTCTATGGAAAAAAGCCACAAGTGAATAAGCCGCTTGTGAAAGAAGCACTTCCCCAAAGCAGCGGTTTGAGATGTTTTAGTGCTTCCCAGAGTTTCCGATGTGGTTTCTACAATGATCTCTTCCTATGTATTCTGAGTCATGCGTTTATCCCGTGTAGGACATGCAAGCGCTTACCATGCTGAAAGGCATGAACTGCAGGATGCCGCCTTTCCCTCCCTGCTCCAGGCTCTCCACGCACTCCTCCATGAACCACTGCACAAACTGAGTGTGAGCGCCCGCCGTCCGGGCACCGAGTATAGATGAGATCAAAAGGAAAAGATTTGCTGGAACACAAAAGGGAATCATGTGAACACAGCTCTAAAAATCTTTAAAAAAATCAAAAGTTTAGGTACAGAAATGTAATCACCAGGGTACTATAATTATATATATATATATATATAGCTAAACTTCTTTGGTCTCCTATTGAATCTTAACTGACTGATCAAACATAGAATTTGATGGCCGATAAGACTGCCGGTTTTCCTGATGTAAAGACATTAATTGGCCCTTGGTCTTTTATCAGATTCAGAAGCCGTATGGCATATTTAATCTCTGGTACATGTGCATGGAGGGATTCTGCCGTTTGTCACGCAGCCTCCCGGTTCAGTAAAGACCTCCTAGCGTGTACAGCCTCCGTGATGACTTATGTGGACGACCCACAGCTTGTGAGTCTGAGATACTAAACATTTCAGTGAATTGGTATCATTGTGGCGTGCGCATGCATTACAGTGTATTCATTTACCAAGCACTCTGTTTAAGGGCTCTTTGGAACTGATGTTGTGGATCTGAGATGCAGACAGGGAGCTGTTCATCGGGCGATCGGCTGCAAATGGGAGAAACAAGATTATTAAAATATCTCCAACGGGTGTTAGAACTTACATGAAACAGCAATTCTGCCAACTCATTCTTTAGTTAATAAACCCAAGAACACACACACAGCAGGTATGTGTGTATGAAAATAAATATGATTTGGTGTAAAGATAGGACTGCAAATACTGCTCAATAATAATGTTTCTTCTGCATTGCTGCAGGTTCCATGACTGTGTGTGAATATTTTATATTTTTATTAAGAATTTGCTGCCTCTGTCCCTGGAAATATAAAACACTGATTAGAGTTAAGATGACTAAGAACGTGGTGCTTTTTATGATGAATTACATTAATGCAGCGGGAAGGGAAATCTTACACACACACACCCCTTCACTCAAGGAACAAAACGTTTCCACCCCTCACAGAACACGTGAGTCAGTAAGAAAGAGGATTTGAGAATGTAATATGAGACGCGGCTACACGGAGTAATCTACGTAACCCTAAGATCAAAAAGGAAATTGCTTTTGTGACAAAACTCCAGAATTACTGCAATCGGATCCCTCTCCTCCACTGCCAAACTGGCACATGCCATCAGAGGACAGGAAGTGATGTCATCCAACGACTGCACAAAAACAGAGAACGAGCGAAAGGCAGTGACGTAAGAACTCTGTGGGTCCGGCAGGACCTGGAAGCGCCAAGTCATGGAATATTAATCATACTCGCGCAGAAAAGAGAAATGAGATTGTTCTAGGAGCCGTGTTCCTAAAAAGTGTCATCTGTGCCTAGCAGTCAGTGAGTAACAGTGTATTTTTGGCTTTTCACGCAGTACGTTCTACCCACTCATCACTATAGGGCTAATAAGTGACGCCGATCACCAGGCATTCGTGTTTTTAGAATATATAGTTTTAATTAAACACCGGAGCCTGCTTTCCCCTATATACAGCGGTTTCAATGGGAATGGGAATAAACCCCAATCCTAAATAAAGTAAAAATAAACAGTTGGGAAAACATTAGCTGTGTAATGGACATGCATGTCCTAAACAAGGTTGTAAGACATGTGTGTCCATTACACAGCTCATGTTTTCCAGAAGGAACATAACTAAGAAAAATATTACCAAGTTGAGTTGCTCAGAGCAGGATCTGGAGAAAATGTAATTCCTGGAGCGCAGTTTTAGGGTTAACTTTACAATCAGAAGTCAATATTCTATGTAACTACTGACATATTTCCTGAATATTCCTACATTGAACATTTAAATAATGACGTTACTACATGGCTTTACATATTTTACAGCCTATATTACATTGATGTCCCACCGCTGACCTGATGAACGTACATAGGCTGCGAGTCGACCCATACGCCTTACACGTGACCCATCAGTCATCTCTACAGGGACAGGCAGGGACCATACACTGTACTTACTGGGATTGGCTTGTACGGCGTGTTCCTCCTCGTTGGAACTAAGCAGACGCATCAATTTGGATTGTTGAGTGTCATCCAATGGAAAGAGGCTGCTGTAATCCTGAGGGTCAGAGGTCACACTTCTTAGATCACACAACATATAACATGTAAACAGCACACAGTTCATCCTTACCCATGTAATTGAAAACATACGTGTTAGTTATGCCATATTTAATTGCTCCTTTCATACTGTGAATATATATGAAATTGGATTAAGGTACAGTAACCAGTGGCACAGCAAGAGATGGAGTTAGCAGGAAGGGATGCAACTTCCATTACTCCCAGCCATCACCTAAACTGGGGTTGTGTGCCTATTTCTAGCTGGGAGTTGTTTAACAAATTATAAAGCCACAAAGTGTCTGAAATACTGTACAGATTCTACAACGTGGATTTAATATGGATGGACATATATATCTCACACATCTATACTACAGAACTTTATCATTTTCTATATATATATTTATAACGGTCCAAGTAGCTAATGGATATCAAGTTCTTCTCTTCCGAAAACAAGGTTAATGCAGACGTATACATATAGATTTCCTTTTGTGGTGGGAAAGTACATGTAATTTAAGTAAAATAGTTTTTATTTCCCACTTCATATAAAACAGCAGAAAATGTTTGAATATCTAAACATCCCCCTCAAAATAAATAAATTGGCATCTAAATAACCAATTTCCCGCGGAAGACTGACACCTACATTATTATTATTATCTTTTATTTATATAGCGCCAACAGTTTACACAGCGCTTAATACAATACATACCTCAATGTCCTCTCTGTGCCGCTTCCTCTGCCGGGGGGATGGCTGTCCTCTGTTGTGTGTGGAGAAAGAGGTCATCGCGCACCAAACAGATAACCTGAGAGTGCGAAAGGAGTGCTGTTTTAACTACAAATGGCACAAATTGATCAATAGCATACGTTTCCATGTCATTTGCGTTCTTACTTTGCCAGCGCTCTCCCTGGCGGGTCCATCAGCGTGTGCCATTTGGCAGAGTCTGTGAGAAGGGCCGGTAGCACGTGCCCTAGAAGAGTGAGAGTGAGTTGGGGCATGTCCAAGCAGAAGATGGCAAACAGAAGTTCCACCGCCCGCAAAGCAAATTCCATCCGTGTCTCCCTCAGTAACTCCTATGGTTAAGAAACAAATCCATGTCTGAAAAGTAGTCATCACTGTATACAATATGTCCCTCCTTCTTGGCAACCAGATTGCCAAGTAACTCGTTAAGTTTGTGCACCTTTTGACACCGTGTGAGGAACACCTCTTACCTTCACCAAGTTATTGCAGAACCAGTACACGCCACCCATGTGAAGTAGCGTGTCAAAAACGTGCAGGGAACGGCTGTCTACCCATCCCTTCTCTAAGGTGGCACTGAAGGTGGCCCTGAGAACTTCTTTGATGGGTTTCTTGGGTGGCAGCCGATGGACATAAGGCACGGGCTCGCTGCCAGACACCGTAAATTTGATCTGTGTGGCCGTCTGCAGGAGAACCTCGGCACACATGTTCTCCAAGATGGAGCTCATGATGATAACTCTGTGTCAGGAGGTTAGAAGGAGAGACACTTATTATAATAGTGCGCAAATAAATGCAATGTACTGGGAGACAAGTACAAGTATATACCCCATGTTTAGTTTTGGACTGGATTGAAAGGGCATTAAGACAGAAAATAAGATAACAGGAGTGGTCTACGAAGTACAGTGGAAAATAGGGAAGAATAAGAATAAGGGTTAATTACTATTACCGATACATAATAGAATGGAAGCTATTGCGATGAGGAAGATGATGCAAGGGTTAAATATACAGGGTAGGTTATAGCACTTATAGAAGTACTGAAGCACAAAGTATATTCACATGACATTAAGAGTAACTTCACCGAGAACCCAGCCCACCTCTCATTGTAGAACTGCAGTGTATTGTCCGCAAATAATGGTGACCCCAGCTGTCGGATCATCTGCAAAGACTTGTCCCGCTCATCCAGTCCCAGCATCCGGACGTGAGCCACAAGCCAAGCCACAGCGCACACGGCCAGACTGCACACCTTCCCTTTTATATTATCTGTTATTTTCTGTATAATACAAAGGCAGGAAAGGTTAAACAGGTACTTTGTGTTTATAGTGGCAGGCAGCGAGGGGTCTGTGTCCTGATGTCTGTGTATTAGGA
>VKOC01003661.1:0-38206 GCA_009364415.1 Spea multiplicata
ACATACATATATATATACACACACACATATACATACATATATATATACACACATATACATACATATATACACACATATAGATACATATATATATACACACACATATACAAACACATATACATATATATACACACATATATATATATACACATACACATATATATAAATACATACATATACATAATGTTTTCCTACCTTTCCTCTGTTCTTTTTCCTCTTCTTCTTCTGTCCTGTGCTTCCGGTGCAGTAAAGGTGGGCGTGGCTTCAGTGCTGTGTGCCGGGATCTGACATCAAATCCCGACGCACAGCATCAGTTGCCGCGCGCATAGCAAGGGAGCAGGATCGGAGGTCTGTATTAACAGACCTCCCGCTCCCTTGATTGATTTTAAGCCGGTTGGGGTGAGATTTTTTATCTCCCCAACCGAGCTTGCTCCTCCAGCGGCGGACATTAATGTCCGTCTCTGGAGGAGTGCCAGGAACACCCTGGACGGACTGCCCGCCCCCCCAGCTCCCCGTGAGGTACTGTGCGCACGATGTTATGGCCTTGTGCGCTCCCTCAAAAAGTTCTGTGCGCGCGCACAAGCGCACAGCTTAGAGGGAGCACTAGTCCTGACTTTGGGTCTCTATCCCTGCCTTTGTCCTGCTTTGAAGGGGCAGAGGAAGGGTGAGGCAAGAGCAGTACTCACCTCAGGTGCAGCTGCCCGATCAGCAGCTGCAGCCTGCAGGACTAGTTGGGAGACAACTAGTGCTGACACTTTGCTGACAAAAATGAAGCGTGTTTTAAGTAACGATGCAAGGGCTACATTGTAAAGTGAAATTGCTTGTATCGGTGAGTTCCGCAATGTCCCTCTTTCACATTTTGAAATGTTGGGAGGTATGCAGTGATACCACCCATGCATGGGTTTGTCGGGTTGGTTTGGGGGTAAAAGGCCACATTTGGGAGGTGCACATTATTATAGCATTCTGACATCTGGCCAGTCTGTGCCTATGTCCTATTTGAGACATCTTTGAACACGGCCAATTTGATTTACCCCATCAATTCGCACATTTTTCAAAACTACGCACCCAATGGGTATTTCATATGCCAGTATTTTTCTCTTTACATGCAAGGATTTTTGTGAAGATAGAGTGCTAATTTGTACGAGGGCCTTATATAGTATTCCTAGTGCCAAGGTGATAGGACCTTCTTTGAATTCGTTTTTTAATATTTCTAATGGCACTCGACAGGGATGCCCGCTAGCTCCTCTGCTGTACGCCTTAACTATTGAGCCACTAGCTATATTAATCAGATCATCCCAAGAAATTAAAGGATTTACTTTTAATGATCATATCTTTAAAATAACCTTGTACGCTGATGATATTATTCTTACATTGACTGACCCAGAGCTATCTATCCCTGCGGCACTGTCGGCTGCCCGAAAATATAGTCTATATTCTAACTATAGCTTAAATCTCCCTAAGACACAGGTGATGACCGCCTATCTTTCGCCTGCGCAAAAGATCTTCCTCACGGACCAGTACCCATTAGATTGTTCAAAGGATTGGGTGGACTACCTGGTTATTAGACTAACGTTTAATTTAAATAAATTAGTTTATAGTAATTATGATTCCTTGCTGAACGATTTTGTTTCTCAAATAGCAAGAATGAAATTAGTGGAATTTTCTTAGCTCGGTAGAGTCAATTTGTTAAAATCCTATTTGATTCCTAAAATTCTATATATTTATAGGATCATTTTCTAAATTGTTTTTTTCATTTGTTTGGCAAAATCGAAAATCTAGAATTAACCAGAAAAGATTACAAGAAGCGTTAGACAGCTAGGTCTTGGGTTTCCAAATCTGCATGAAGTGGTAATGTTTACCCATGTATTATACTGGGATATTAAAAAGGATAAAAATTTAGGCTGGCTTCATTGCGAACGAGTCTAGGCAAAAGAACAGGACTTGTTAAATCTTTTTTGGCTTTACCCTTCTGTACTGAAATAACAAAATTTTATGAACCCAATTATACATTATGCTATAAAAGCAAGCTATAAATTTAGGTTATTATTTGGAGCAAAAACAGACTTTTCGGTCTCTACTCCTTTGAAGGTGTTAAAATAATACATCCAGAATATAGATTTAATAAATTGGACATTAAATAATATTCAGCCACTTGGAGACCTTATATCCAGTGGTGGGATTCAGCCGGTTCGTACAAACCGTTTCTTAAAAAATGATCAGTTCGCACAAACCATTTCTGAATTACCCTATTATAGGCCACACTTTCCCCCACTTAAAGTGATTGTGCAGCCTATAATTAGGTTTAGGATCCAGATCCCCCGCGGCGCTGCAGCGGACCTGGATCCTCGTTTCCGGCAGCAGCGGACATCCACCCACCCTCCTCACTGAACGGGGCTGTCGCAAAGGTCACTGAGTTGCGCTGGCCAGCTGACTCAATTCTATTTCGGATCAACGGGGACGGCTTCTTAAAATGCCACCCCTGTCGATTCGAAATAGAAATGAGTCAGCCGGCGCCGCTCAATAGCTTTCGTGGGCAGCACCAGCGCTGCTCAATGACCTTTGTGGGCGGTGCCAGCACAAATCCAACAGAGTGCACATCAGGGTCTTCGGTCAGGTAAGTTGAAGTAACTGGGGGCATGATTAGCAGTGGGAGGCTGGGACAAAAATGGCTATGGGAGACTGGGGGCAAAGGCAAACTCTGTCCCCAATTTCCTATAGGCATCTGTGTCACTAAATAGCTTTCCATAATCTCATGTTTTGTAACAAAGATGCCTATGGGAAACTGGGGGCAAAGGCAAATTCTGTCCCCAGTTTCCCATAGGCATCTTTGTCACTAAACATGGGACTATGGAAAGATATTTAGTGACAAAGATGCCTATGGGAAACTGGGGATAGAGGTAATTAATGTGATTAATTACCTCTATCCCCTGGTGCTTTTAAGATGATTGCGTGAGATTTTTTTAATGTGACAAATGCACATGCTCAAAGGAGGCATCATAGATTTGTAAAAAAAAAAACAACACTTTTTGAAAAACGGCATATACCAATTTGAGTCAAATAGTTTCTTGCAGTTTTCACCTTGTTTTCAAGTAGATTTACAAAAATGTTTAGTGGCTCTTTGTTTTAGTAATGGCATTTGTCACATAAACAATTCGCAATCAATTATCTAGCACCAGTGCATACTTTTTCCAGACTTCTATTGAACACTTTGATTAACTGCTTTATATATATATATATAATATATATATATAATATATATATAATGTGTGTGTGTGTGAGAGAGAGAGACTGCCCAAGTGTGTCTGTGTGTGTGTGACTGCCTGAGTCTGTGTGTGCGTGTGTGAAAGACTGCCTGAGTCTCCGTGTGAGAGAGACCGCCTGAGTCTGTGTGTGTGTGAGACTAGTAATAATAATAATAGTTATCAGGCGCTAAATATTGTGCTCTTTAATAGATATTTATATATAAAATGAATACTAAAATTCCTTTATATAAAAATAATATATAAAATTATATATAAGTGATTATAAATAATGCTGCAAACACTAATAGTATAACCCCAAAATACCTGCAGTAAAAAAGTATAATAAAGTGTTGCGCCTATACTTATAATGGTGGTAATTAATTAATTATTATATCAAAATAATATGCAGTGAAATATAAATAAAAAATAATGATACTTATATTGATTTTCCAATCTCCATTCGTTGTATCGGAATCATGTATCAATATGTAGAAACAAAAAAGAAACAAAAGATTATAGTGCTTTCAACAAATATTTGTGAATCAGGTGTATCCTCTAAATGGTGTTCCACTCACATGGGAATGAGCAATGAGTTTGCTCTAACTTGTTCGAATATATAGCAAAGGAATTCCGGCTCCGTTTTCCTTGTTTTGGGAAGTTCCCTCTGAGTTCCTTCTTCAAGCGTTTTAACAGTCCATGTAGCAAGAGCATGAATCAAGTAGTATAAAATAGAAAGCCAGGGAGGTGGGATATAAATGCATATTTAATATTTTAAAAAATGCAGCATGATTACATTAATAAAAACTAGGGCTGCAACTAATGATTATTTTCATAATCGATTAGTTGGCCGATTATTTTTCCAACCCCCCAGTTATGCACATTTGAGCCCAGGCTTGCCACACTGCCTCCCACATATGCCACATACCCCCAGACATGCCACATTGCCTCCCAGACATGCCACACAGCCCTCACCACATATGCCTTATATACCCTATATGCCTTATATACTCTATATGCCATATATACCATATATACCCTATATGCCATATATATACCCCCTGATATGTCACACTGTCCTCCCAAGGTATGCCATATACCCCCAATATCCCATAGTGCACTCATAGGTTTGCAGACTCATTCACAATACTTTTATAAATACAGGGTTTATCTTCACTGCCCCAGGATTTAGATTCCCCTCAGTTTGCCCCCCTTTACCTCTAACTGCACCTTAAGTTAACTTTATTAATTAAATTAACCTTCAGTCCTCATCATTAACCCTGAAGAGAAGACCCCATTAACCATAACCGCCCCTAAATTAACCCTAAACACCCCATTAACTATAAACGCCCCTAAATTAACCATAACCACCCTACATTAACCCTGAAGACCCAATCAACCACAACTGCCCCTAAATTAACCCTAAACACCCCATCAACCACAACTGCCCTAAATTACCCTGAAGACCATCACCACAATTAACCCTAACACCCCACTACTATAACTGCCCTTAAATTAACCCTAAAAACCCACTAATATAACGGCCCTAATTAACCCTAAACACCCACTAACTATAACTGGCCTAATTAACCCTAAACACCCCATTAACTATAACTGCCCCTAAATTAACCACCACCTCCCCTAACTTTCAGCAGCCCACATTTAAAGTTGGGGGGAGCCAATCGGCCGTGTGGCACCGCCCCTTTCTTCCTACCATGCAGTCACTGCCTATTGGCCCCGCCCCTTTCTTTCCCCAGCAGGGCGGGCCAATCGGCAGTGACTTCAGGGAGGAACAGTAGGAGCTGCTGCTGTGAGTCACAAACAGATTATATAACGAGGGCATTTGCTCTGAAAAAACCCTCATTTTATAATCGATAAAAATCGATTCAACTAATCGATAATGAAATTCGTTGCCAAAGTCGAATTTCATTATCAATTATTATCGATTAGTTGTTGCAGCCCTAGTGTACAGTAATGGGCAGCAGTGTACAAGAAAGATATAGTGGAGCTGGAGAGGGTTCAATAATAAGGGGAATGGGAGGACTACAGTACTCAGAAAGATTATCAGAATTAGGGTTATTTAGTTTGGAAAAAAGACGGCTTAGGGGGGACTTAATAACTATGTATAAATATATAAGGGGGCAGTACAGAGATCACTCCAAGGACCTATTTATACCCAGGACTGTATCTATAACAAGGGGGCATCCTCTACGGCTGGAGGAAAGAAGGTTTCTACACCAGCACAGACGGGGGTTCTTTACTGTAAGAGCGGTGAGACTATGGAACTCTGCCAGAGAAAGTGGTAATGGTAAACTCAATAAAAGAGTTCAAAAGGAGCCTAGACGTGTTTCTTGAAAGCAATAATATTACAAGTTATTGATATTAGATTAATAGGGACAGAACGTTGATCCAGGGATTTATTCTGATTGCCATATTTGGAGTCGGGAAGGAATTTTCCCCCTGGTATGGGGCAATTGGCATCTGCTTCATAAGGGTTTTTTGCCTTCCTCTGGGACACAATATGTATATAGGTTGAACTTGATGGACTTTGGTCTTTTTTCAACCTTATGAACTATGTTACTATGTTACATGCTAATTTAAACAGATAAACACAGATTACTAGGTACCCTACTGTCTAAGTAACTATGCCAACAACAACAAAAATGGTGGGAGATCCCCTTTATGCCATCTCCTGTTTTTCTGTTTGTACAAGGAAAACACCATAGTATACAGAGCAATAGTTTATGCAGTGTAAATGGTAGTAGCCATTGTGGCCTGGGAAAGCCAGAAATTAACAGTCCAAAATCTGTCAGGCAAGGTGTGAGTCCCAGTTCATAGCCTGGAGGTCAGACCACATAGGGGCAAGCACACATTGTTACAAAAACTCAAACCTGGTAAATCCCATCTCCTCTCTGGAGATCTGTTAACTCTGCTGCCAACCACCTCTTGATGCTGGAGGCGCCATTAAGCAACGAGTTAATGGTCTAATGCCGCCCAGATAAATTTGGAGCCCGTTTCTTCCAGTTCATCCTCCATCTCCAAACCACACTGTTAAAGGTCCAACAGCAACTCAATTTTTGCTGCAGCCTTCTGAAGTTACCATAGTTAGGACCGCTACCATAACCTGCTGGAAACTGCAAAGCATGACCTTGGTGTGTTCAGGCCTACACTGAAGAAGCGGCTATTCCTAGTCACATTATATATGTATACAATGCACAGTTCCTTCTGTGGTCACAAAAATGTTAGTGGACCATAGAGCACTTCAAGGTCCAGTAAGTGAACACTAGAGTACATTGAGTGATCAGGTGGTTCCATGGAGCTGGGCCGGCCTGAGCCAATAGCATCTCTTACCTTAATCATCACCTTAATAAACACTTGCATTAGATGTCTGGAAGTCTTGCCCATTATATCTTTACTATGAATAGAGCTGTAGCCCCTTACTTGATCAGGCATTTAAAATCATCCCTCATGAGAGTCCTCTGGGTCTTTATGATAAGCTATACAATACACCCTCACCGTCCAGGAGCCATCTACAATCAGAAGTTGACAGCACACCTGGTTCCTGGACAAAATCAACCATGAAATTGATTAGAATACCTACAGATGCTACCTGACATCCAAAAAGATGAGCCACAGCCTCACAATGCAAAATACTACTAATAAATACATTGAGAAACATATGAACATTTACGGGCAATCAGTTGTAAACTGAGTCAAATGAACATTTTGGTATACATATGATCAGTTCAATTAGGGCACGTTTGTATTATTTTATTATAACACTTGCATTAGTGCAGGATATAATTCCACAACACTATATTGATTGTTTAAAGAAAAATACGGTATTTTTTGCATGGATTTCTCCTTTACGTAACATCGGATGGGTGGTTTAGGTTATACACCTTTGCACGATTCATAATGCAATCGCACTGAAAGAAGAAAGTGTTCTATCGCGTTAAGAAACTGTGCGTATCAGTTAAGTATGAATTTCAACAACTAAGCTTCTAACACAACACGAACCACTTAGTTGCTATGGATACAGCTGCATACACTCATCCATAATGTCTTGTACTTCCTGTCCTATCGCTGTGTCGTCCCCTGGCTCTGCGAGCTCCAGGCGCTTGGTTCCAGGACACTATTAGTTTTCAGTTACCTTTTTGACACCATGCGTTCTGTTGTCGGCTTCTTCCTTGTGTTTGGATTCGCTACTTTCTACCTGTATATTTTGAGTACCAGCTTGTGGCCTGGCATAGGACATGAGTCAAAGAGGTAGGTATCAGCGAGGCGAGATAGCAAAGAATGCTAACTGGTTAAATGCGTTAGGTTAAAATACAGTATGTACTGAATATATACGGAGGGAGGAAGCATCCAATAATTCAAATCTAATCTATCTATGTAGATAATTATTGAGTTTAGGCTGGAATTGTTTCCATACGTCTTGTTTGACAAGGGAAGCAAAGAGGATCTACTATTTTTTGCTTAATAATCCATATTAGTTATGTGCTTTTTGAGCCAATCAGGTGGGTCATAGCTCTTAAAATTTAGCACAACAAATCTTAAAATAAAAGTATCGTTGACCAACAACTTTAAATCAGTGCAGATAGTATTGCATGATTTATTATTGCTAAGTGTAGTGGGAGTGAATGTGTGTGAAATTCAACGAGGAGTTACAAGTAGAGGGGTTGGGAGAGACAAGATAGGTCTAGACCAGGGTAGGCAATCTTTGGCTCTCCAGATGTTATGAACTACATTTCCCTTGATGCTTTGCCAGCATTATGACTGTAAGAGCATTGTGGGAGATGTAGTCCACAACATCAGGAGAGCCGAAGATTGCCTACTCTTGGTGGGCGTGCTATCTGTCATTCAGGCTCTGCTTCTATACATAAATGCACTCTCACTCAAATATTCATACAATATTGATCACAAGATCAATTATGTATTGGACTCATCCTCTTGTATTTTACTTTAAAATTAAATGGAATTCTGCCAGCTCAGCACCAAAAGCGTAAAACATATTTTATCCGCATAGCAACCGTTGAAATCTACCTGCAGCTTGGTTATCATCGCAAACTAAGCACTTGAATCTTATTTTATAAATTACCCTGTAGAGAACAGCATATTATTTAAAACCTATTTTAGAGTACTTCTGAATACTTATGGGGAAAGCCAGTTTAGTCAATGACTTTGGTGTACTGTATAAATTATACAACTCATCCATGCACTATTTCATACTCCTTTAGGTCCTTAGTTTTCCCTTCAGACCTTGATGAACTACGTGAACTAGCGGACTTCCTTCTGCACTATAAGCAAGAACACCAAACATATGTAATGCTTCTGTTCTGTAGTGCATACCTGTACAAGCAAAGTTTTGCCATCCCTGGCTCCAGCTTCCTGGTAATCTACCTGAAAACTAAATAATCAGATATATTATTTGGAGCTACTAGTTTGTAGGGCAACCCAAGTAATATATCTCTCCTGTAAAATTTTATGATGTGTATTCATTTTATCATTTTGCCTGTTTAGTCTTTCATGAGTGAACAAAAATCAGTACTCCAATAACTGTTCTGTTAGCTATTTCCTTAAACATGTTTTTAATTTCTGCATTATAATCTACATGTATATCTTGACTTTAAAATATAACTGCATCCCACGTAAAAATGTTTTGATAGATTGTATTCTCAATTGTATTTGTTTATTTAAGTAAAGTGACTTAGCAAAGTACAGGAGGGGAGTATATTTGAAATCAAGCGAATTGGTAGTACAACAGTTCATAATCTAAAAGAAGGCGACTAAAGGTCCAGGTGTATTGTAAGGAAGTTTTGCTTTACTGAGTTGGTGGTAGATAAGTGATAGAGTCTAATTTAGTGAGGAAGTTTAATCATGCGTGAGATAGATTCAGGATAGGTCTGTGCCTAATGCGAGACCAAAGACTAATACAGGTCTGAGTCATTAGGAAAATTGAGCAGGTTAAGGGGCCCCAATGCTTCTTATCTGCTGTAAAATTCTGTTTCTGTATATTGATGATTAGTTTGGATGACTGATAACGTTTTAGTTTTTTGAGGCATGTTTTAATTACCGTAGATCTATCTTCTATACCAGTAACAGAATGGTTCAGGCTGATGCTGTTTAGCAGGCTACTGAACCATTAGTATGGGTGGATCTTGAACCTTCTCACTAGGGTAGAATGTCCTTGCAGAGTCCAGTGAATTAGCAGAGTTTTCAAATGAAATGTTTGGGTGGTCTACAAATGTATAACAGTTTATTTCCTCTTCCTACCACTTGCAATGCATCCATTGTTCAGCGGAGTTTGGATATCTTTTATTTAAAATTAGATGTAAAAAATGTAAACTGTGAGACTTCATAACTTGCATGCATGTTGTATCTTCACATCACTTTTTTTTTTTTTTTTTTTTACTATAGATACTTTTTAGAATTAAAAGATCCACAACGGTTATGATAGTGTTTCTTATGTCTATTCTTGATTTGCTAATACAAAATTAATGTGTCCCCTACAGAACTTGTTGGGTGGAGCACTCTTTGGACCTTGGTTGGGCCTGTTCCTTTGTTGCACTCTAACCTCCTTGGGTGCCACGTGTTGTTACCTTCTGTCATATGCATTTGGTAAACAGATTGTGTCACAGTATTTTCCTGAAAAGGTCTCCGTTCTACAAGCAAAGGTAATCACACCTGCCGGTAAATTCAAACAGCGAGTGCAAGGTACAATGCAGATAGTGTTCTATAAGTGCATTCTGGAAGGCTTAGCCCTACTAAAGTAAAATGAATGATAAAGTTCTCTTTGAGTACTTTAATATCTATTCTCACGAAAATAAAAAAGGCGCACTGTTCTGACCCACTATCAGGAGATCTGGAGCAGCTGCCCTCCTCCTCTGGCCACTAATTGATTGCTTGATTGATAAAAAGTGGAGCACTTTCCATGCATACGCAAGGAGGGTCTGAACAGACCCCATGCCTGCAGTACTCTCCAAGAATCATTGCTATCTGGGAAACCACACACACACATTAATTTTATATATTACTCCCTATCTTTTGGGAGATCTGGTATGGGTGCTCTTTATCTTCCAGCGTTTTACTTTTTGTGCTGATGCCGGGGCCGGAGTGACGTCATCACCTGGTACCCGGCTCCCGGCATCAGAGAGGGCGCACGAGAGAGCTGTGCAGGGGAAGATTGTGCAGCTCTAGGATTTATCGGTGTATAACACGCAGGTAGGGTTTCAGCTTCATATTTTAGTTAAAAAAAGTGTGCGTTATACGCTGATAAATACGGTATATACGTACAAGGTGATGTGTTTCGCCAGATGTGTTTTCCTGCACAGAAAATAGCTGCGAGGCAAGGGGTAAACGTATAAGGGGGGTGTGATTCTTTATAATCCACCACGCATTTGCAAGAGGGGCACAATGAAAAGTATGTATTGTCTTTAAAAGATTGGATTTCCACAATACTCCGCATAGTAACCCTGACAGTTTGTTTTTTTTGCCAGGTTGAAGAAAACCGTAGCAGTCTGTTTTTCTTCCTACTTTTTCTTCGTTTGTTTCCTATGACACCCAACTGGTTTCTAAACCTCACCTCCCCAATTCTGAATATCCCTGTGGGGCAGTTCTTCTTTTCTGTCCTTATAGGTAAATATATTTATTTTCATTTAATAACTATGTCTTTTTTACAGCGATGTAAAAATGTTTTGAGCAACACCTTAAGTACATGTGGATGTATAAGATTCATGAAATAAGTTCTACAAACGGCAATATCTGTCTTTTGACATTAGAAATAATCTCTGAAATTTTGTATAAAATGCTTACGCCATATGAACCAAGGCTGGATTGGTGATGACGTGGTGGCCCTGGCACTCTAAAACCAGAATCCGTCTGATTACGCAAGTGAGGCCGACAGCTAGCTGTGCATAGCCGTGCATTAGGTTTTACACATATCTAGCTAGTGGCCACACATTGCTGCGCCCGACCTTCCACTGAAGCGGCAGTGATGGAGATGAGTACTGGGTGGGACATAATAGGTTAAGATAATTACGTGGTAACTGGTGTCATGTCATATTTTACCATGGACAAGAGGAGGAGTGACATACCTTATTTTCCGGAACTGTCCTGGGTAGCTGCTCCCACTGTCTTGCTTTTGTGGGCAGTGAGGACCATGGGCCGTTTGGAGACATCCTCTGATGTCCTCTGACTAGCCAGGGAGGTGAAAAATCAGTTGACATCTGTGTTATTGCAGCAGAGACCGCCATTGCAGCTCGCATTGTGCCTCCTCTATTAGGGTAAGATGGTTGGGTGGCCAGGACTACTCTGAACAAGTGGGAATCACTAAAACACTGTTCAGTTATTTTGAATACTGTATTGGGGCACTATGTTCATTATGTTTTTCTTTTTATGTAACTATGGAGAATATTTAAACTGGAGGATTTTATGAATCAAATACACCCTTGTGTGTTTGTTGTTATTTTGTGTGCTGTAGATAGTAGTACATATGTTTTTTGGTGCAACATCAGTTTTGTTGGACAATTAATCATTAACTATTGCTAGGGTTTTTTTGTGTGTGTGAATCTTATAGCTGTGCAGCACTAATTACTTGGCTTGTTAGGTACATATATCTAAATAAGTGCATTCCTGTGCATATATACATTTTTGTTATCTCCACTAATTGAATTATCATTTAATACACATTAGTGCCACTGTAAAAAAATGCTTTAATTTGTAAAATGTAGTAATTTCCTGCTAGAAAACTCACTATATATATATGTTTAAATGGTAGGAACTAGGGCTTGCACACATTTAGCCACCGTTGACAACATAGTATGCTCGGTAAAGTCTGTTATTGCTACACTAAATCATCAGGCTCTTCATAGGTTCTCAAAGTAGATTGACAGTTGTTTTTACATATACGGTAATTACATGCAGTTCTATATGTTTTGAGCTTTTCTTGTCTGTAACAACCCTGTAACTGTTGGTGAGGACAATTTACTTTGATCCATAGCTGTCCATAAGAATTGCTATGTTATATATTTTCTTTAGTATTCCTGAAATGAGTAGGTAAATATTTTATACACACAGGTCTTTTGCCATATAATTTTATCTGCGTCCAGACGGGATCCATCCTTTCAAAAATCAAGTCTCTAGATGACATGTTCTCCTGGGGAACGTTACTCAAGTTACTGGCTATCGCACTGATTGCATTACTTCCAGGAACCGTTGTAAAGAGACTTTCAGACCAAAATATAGGACTACGGGACAAAGATCACTTGCTGAATAGCAAAAAGTCAATGTGAGGTATGGTTGGTGACAGTGGCATGGTGTGCCATCTCTCAAAAAGACATTGACTGAAGCCTTGACATGTTTAAATGGTGAACATGCACATTTAATGTGAAAAACTGGAAACAAACAGAAAACGGAATGTTGTGAACCACTTTTGTGTTAAAAAGTTCCACAACGTTACTCTTCTATGACTTACGTAAATTATTTTTATAGCGTTTGGTAAAACCCATGCTTTTATCAGTATGACTTGTATTTGAAATTAGTGATCTTACTGTGTAAATTATGTGATACAGAACCATCTCCACTCATCCAACATTGCAGTACTATTACAGGGAACCGGGCATTTTAATAAGGCATGTTGTGTGTGAATTTCCTCCATAAGGTCCTCTGTATTAATTTATTTTTTGCCTTATACTACCAGAGAGGATAAATCAATATGCAAGATGCTTAGTTTCATTGTGTTTGCCTCTAGAATATTATTATATTCAATATACAGTATAAGGAATATTAGCTCAAATGACTTTAAATCCACATGAGTAATGAAACCCGTTTGCACTGCTCCTTAATGTGCCTGTTATATATTGATACCACTAAGGGACAGGATGTATGGGGTTTCTCTTGTTGTATAGTGTTTAAAATAAGATTGAAAACAGTTTGTACCAGCTACCTAATAAATAGTACTTGAGCCTGTATGGAAAAAAACTAATTTCGTCCCGATTGTATCCTGTCAGGAACAGCGCAAAATTTCCATCCACGTGGTTTAGATGCGTAATATAAAAACATTGCACAGGGATCATTCTAGGGGCTCTTCACTCTCACTCACGTTCCCTCACGTTCTTACTCACTCTCTCATGCTCAATCTCACACTCATGATGTCTTTCTCCCCGGTATGCGCTCAGGTACCTCCAGCAATTGAAGGAAGAGGAGATTGGAGAGGCTGTCTCTGTGGTCCACGCAGAGTCTCTGCCTTTTGCAGAAGTACTTCAGAAGGCTAGAATATTGCAGATGGATTCACAGAAAAAAAAACATTTCTGCACCACTCTTTCTCCATGAATATGTCTGCAATATGCTGTCCTCTTGGCCTACTTCTGTAAAAGCAGTGGAGCACCACAGGGACAGCCTCTGCCCCTGTTCCCCAAATCACCCCTTTTGCAGAAGTACATGGATAACAGAGCTGATACTGGGGAGCCGAAGAAAGAAGACAGAAGAAGAGGCAAGCAAAGAAGTATCGCTGCGAAAACCAAGACAGGTAAAGAAAGGTAGAGAGACATTCACAGAGAAGGTGTGACTGAATGTGAGAGCAACAAAAGCAAAAATAGTGGTTTAGAATTTTTTTCCAATATGGTCATTTAATATTCAGGCCTTTTATTTTCTTATATTAATATCCAAAGTTAGGTGGGTTGTCTTGTAATCAAGCAAATACAGTATTATCAACAGTGCATTACAAATTCATATTGTTTACATATGATGCAGAGACATATTGTTGATTTAAGATTTTCCGTTGGGGAAATATGTTATCAATCCATTGAAGTATCAATGGCCTTTTTCATTTAGATCTCAATAAATCAATGATATGAGTGTTCTTTGCAGGGATATAATTTACTTTGTTTCAGTATGTTTTCTTTTTTAAACCTTTGATTTGCAATATTGCACACCAAATATTCAGTATAGTTTGTTTATCCTTCTGTCGTCTGTTTATACAAATAAATAAAAATCTACTAGACTTTAAGTTCACAAGCAGGGTCATTCACTCCTTCTGTATTGGTATTTGTTGTGTGCCTTCATACTTTTGTTAATTTGTATACTTTTAGATTGAATGCTCTTAATTTTGTATTCTCCCCTACTCTACTACCGCTGTGGAATCTGCTTTTACTCTATAAATAAAATGTAATAATAATCTTACAATCCTTATTTTCACATGATTAAATTACATGCATTATTTTCTAGTGCCTAATATATGAATGTGAGCTATTATAGGAATATAATGCAGCTATCTGGTGATGTTGCTCAGTAAAGGCATGAAGCTCAAACATTGCATTCTTTGATATTTGATATATATTCACTCATTCAACATGTATACTCTCTAATATGAATTAGTAACAGCCTCTCCTTCAAAAAAGCACAGTTAATGTGGGGGTATTTCTGTCATGCCATCTATGGGGCCAGCTTAGACGCTTTAAAATGTTTAGTGCCTTCAGTGAGGTGAAATTTTCAAACCTCCTAGCTTGGAGAATATAATAAAATATTGTTTTGGATGCGTCCAAAATATTGAGTTGTATGTGTCACACTGAACATTACTTTATTAAGATAATCCTTTGTGGGCCAAATATTTTTACTTAATATGGTCTTATTTTTACTTAGTCTTAGGATAGAGCATAGAATCCTTTGCACACCAGCTGTGTTTGGACGACATTTCCAGGAGGCTACACAAAGAATATATGAAATAGCCAAGGAACAACACCAGGAGTGGATCAAATGTACTGACTTACATTACAGGTTCCTAACATTCATATTCAAAAATATACCATGCATGTGGGGGCTGACTACTAGCTGTGGCACTACTGTTTCCCAAAGAGCCAGGTTGTTATTTTCTTAAGACCCAGTCTAGATGTTCCTTTACCATTTATGTTCCACACTCACTCGCTCACTGAGGAAAGAAAGTACTCATTAATAAAAATTCGTACAATTTGATAAGGTACATTGGCTTTTAATTCCATGCATTTGTTTCCTTTGATATTCATTTTGATTTACTTTGCTATACAAACAAATAGGAAAGGTCAGGCTGGTATGCGGGACAGAACTGGGACCCTTTAAAATTCTGGGCAAAGTGTAAAATTATATATATGGGTAAGGGCATACAGTGATATATTAAAAAGGAGGACTGTTGCATTAAAGGGTTACACTTTCTACTAGTGATGGAGAACAACTTCTGTCACCTTCAAGTTTAACACAAGGTTTTAGTGATGACCTTAAAATGAGAACTACAGGTCCATGCTTAAAAAATTAAGAGGAAGTCTAGAGAATTTATGAAAACTCAAAATACCTCAGTGTTGTCTGAGACTAAATCTATAAGGCATCTAAAAGGCAACAGTAGTCAATGAAATGATAAATAAAGAATTGTGGTACGGGGGATTGGTATGGAATGACTGTATGAGTAGGTGAATAGTAATAGGACCTTTAAAGTTGTGTCTTATACAGTGGTGGTAGATTTTTTTTTTTTTTAACTAAAAAGGGGACCTGCTTACCTGTTTTGCTCAGCAGCGTCTCTTGATCCGCAGCGGCTGCACGAGAACCCAGTGGAGTCACGTGAATGCACATCGCATCACATGACTCCGCTCAGTTCCTGTTCCTGCTCGAGCAAGGCAGAGGGGAAACAGCGGCCCCCACGGATGTCTGCGAGCGGCAGAAGATTTGCAGTTCAGGTAAGGTGGGGGAGTAAATGAAAGAATGTATGTATGTATGTATGTGTGTGTGTGTGTTAGCATGGATCCGTGTTGAGAGGGCACATTGAGGGGGCACAGGGAGGCTGAAAGCGATGTGCATGTACTGGCTGCCTGAGCATGATAGGAGTGAGATTGCTAACAATTGCTAGCAGCTAACATCAATCACACTCATATCATGCCCAGACAGTATTTTTTTTTATTTCGGCCTCCAAAAATAGGGGTGCATCTAATACAAGGTACAAGTACAAGCGTCTTGTACTTGGGGAATATGGTATGTTAAATTACAAGGGCAAAAATAAATTGATATTAGAAGTGTGGTATATTTGCATTACAGCATCAGGATAACCCTAGCTTAATGGCCAAAATCTGTAAAATGGGATTGTGCAGGAATCGGGCATGAAAATGTGGTTTATGACCTTTCTACGTCATTAATTGTCATTCAGATTCATCTCAAACATTTGTTCAACCGGATAAAAGATTTGTTAACACCAACAATAAACAGAAAATAATTTTCTGATCTACAGAAATCAAATAATTACGGAACTAACATAAATTAAGTGTTGTATAAATTAAAATCACAATGTAGTCCTGCTACATGACAAAAAAAAGACAAGCAAACAACCCAAATGATCAAATAATTTAAAGTTCATACAATACTGTTTCCCATATGAATATACAATTTCCCTTCATTCATCCTAAGGTGCTACACAAGCATTAACCCTTTTTTGCTTGGTACATTTGCGATGGACAGGACACAGCAGGCTCACCTTACAATGATAGGGGTGCGTGTAGGTTTAACCTAGTTGCTGCTGGAAAGCTATTTATGTCGATGCACTTGCTCAATCTCTTAAGAGAAATACATTAAATATAGTATCATTAATTTGATGCCATGACACACATCCATACTACATTTATCTTTGATCCTCAACTGTTTTGTTAGTAGCTAACTAAAAATCCATTATAAGGGATAGAAACACATAATAATAAAAACATGCCTTGGAATTGTGTTCCACCTTTAAAATAAAACAAAAGAAATGCATAAATACCTAGATGTGTTTGGAAAATTTAAGATTCCTGTTTAACATCTACTAGTCAAGTGGAACAAACTCCTGGCCCAAAAGTTTTATCAAAATTACCTTATGGTTATTTTGGGTACAGCTCTAAAGCAGCTTCAAGAGCAATAACAGATTTATGTTAAAATATAAAGGTTAGTTTAAGCACCCTACTGGTTTCTATAGCACAGAAAAAAATAAATCCAGAGATTATTAATACAGGTTATGAACACAAGTTCCAGAGACATAGGGCCTCAACATAGGGCCTCATGCTTCCAACTTTACATTGCGATTGCAGTCTTATGATACTTGCACTGTGTAGGTTTTTTTCTGGTTAATACTTCTAGGGACTTTGGCTACGGACTGTAATGTTTTATTTCCCACAATTAAATGTTTTAATTTATTTTTTTAGCAATGACCTTTGCAAGAATAAGTAAATAGGTGTTAATGGAAAAGTTTATGGGAGATGATTCAGATTTACCAAACCAACAATATAACTATTGAATCACTTACAATACATTTCTCGTTTTGTAGATATATCCAACTTAACTTTAGCCTTAAGCCGTGATCTAGGGGGATTTTTCTTTTTCTTAACCCTTTGGGCTGTCACCTAACAATGTCTGATTACTTTTAAGCAGAGATCTGATAATTATTCCTACATATTGACAAACTGACCCAACAAAATGACCAGCTGCTCTGACTTTTTAATGTTGTTTTTTTTAATTATTATTAGCATGGGAACCAGTAACCTCCATACCCTGATCAGAGGTTTTTTTTATTTTACTTCCAGCAGCAACTGGATTAAATTCATCTATGTAAACATTTTTTAAAGCAAAAAGCTGTGTCAGATTCACACTTCATGGAAGAAGTAGGATCCCTAAAGGGAAATTCCATTTCACACAAATCTGTACACCTGAGGTTTTCAGGGAAATAAATTACCTTATTATATAAAACTGGTGACTCATAGCACATGTAAAAAAACAATAAAACAAACACAAATATACATAATAACACACAAATGGAAGAGTGGCCCATTCCTAATGTTGCATTGTAATTGCCTAATACAGTTTTTAACTCTTATGACCAAACCAGGGCTGCATCTGTCTGAAATTGTATCAGTAGTTTAATTCAAACCAATTTAAAATGTAGCAACCCAGCGAAACAGAAGTCCTGTTCTCTGTGTGCCATATTTGGGCAGCCATGTATCGAGAATGCAGGGTAACGTGTCACACTCATATATAGATGAATTAAACATATTCTTCTGAAAATGACAAGTATTTTAAAGAAATAACAAAATGGCAGAAACTGCATGTAAGGGATGGGCCTTTCATCCATATACCTGAAATGCTGACCCTGAGGTCATCTTAAATGCCTTTTATTTAGAGTACTTTTAAGTTAAATGTTAGTGCTATTCGTTGTGTGCTATCATTTGGTTAAAGTACCGGCCCAGAGAGGGACATGGGGAGTGTGTTATAAATAAATAAGCCAAATGCCAGCACAAGGCATAAGTATGTATGGCTGGGATAGCTCCTGAGACGACCGGTCACTTCTTGACTTCCTTAAGTCCAGTCTGTTGCCACATGGAACAAAAAACATGTATCATGAGACATGTTTCCAAGTGCTGGTGCCTGGCATTTTCTAAAGTCCTTAGAAGCCACCCTCATGCACACATGAACTTTTAACAGTTTAGTGGCCACCTTTTTAAATTTTAATTACAATGGGATACTGCAGGCCACTGGCAATTGCCTAGGATGTTTAGGGAGGTATGTTTTTTTCACAATCCATTCAGCACATCGTCCTAAAAATAAAAGTGTGCATTTAATTATTCCATTGCCTGAGAACTTGTTTTGGAAATCTCCTTATTTTTCATGAAAAACTACCAAATTACTTTCTATTTTTTTTCCTCTGTCAAAGCGCCTTCATTTTACTTTGTGCTCACTTTCTCCAGGAAAAAAATGGATACTACTGAAACACACTGTCACCAAGATATCCACAAAATGTTCTACACGTTTCTGTGTTTAAAATCCTTGTTCTAAATTGTATTTGTTCTCTTCAATCTTCAGAGTCATTGAGTCATAATTAAAAAAAATAATTGGTCCCTAAAAAACCAGCAGCATATCCTCCTCCTGTACACCCATCAAGAATCATGCTTTCTTCCTCTGATACAATCTCTTAGTGTTCTAATTAATTCACAATTAACTCTTGCTTACAGTAAAAAGGGTCCAAACACAAACAATTATAACAATAACTATGACATTTTACAGCACCTAGAGTTTTTGTGAAAATAGTTCCCCTGCCATTCTCTGAGAGGTTAGTTCATTTTTGGAGAATCCTCTCAGGGGTCATTGGGCCCTTTTTATTGCAAGTGTGAATGTATAGATACAAAGTTAATTATTCCTGCAGGGTTATACAGACTGGATAGTTAACTATGTATCCCTTTGCAATGCATTGGTGTCACTGTCCAGAAGGATAGGTGTTAAACCAAAGGATGAACGATCATGTAGAACTTATGGGGATAATTCTGGTGAGTGACATTGGGCATGTAAGAGAAAGTAATGCTCCTGGAAGACTTTTTTTTATTCACCAGTTGGAGGAGCTGCCAGGTTGGTTGATTCGTACAGTGGCATCAGAGCAGTCCCCATCTGAAGAATCACAGTCTGACTCTGGGAAATTTACTCCATTCTGCAAAAGCAACAAAGAAGAAGCTTTAATTCATCATGAAATATAATGCAATAAAAGTCAAAATAAAATCTTCGTTTGAAAAAAGCTTGCAAAAAACCTCCTTTTTACGCGCATACAAATTACACAACCAAATAAGGAACATGTGTGTAGGACACTGGCAAGAGTGAGGTGTCGATGTGGAAGCATATAGAAAGCCATTATTATTTTAGAATGATTATTAATAAGTTAATGTCCTCATAGATGGCTCACCTCATAGTTGCGCTCCTCCGAACAAAGTTTACCCAGTGACATCTGAGTTTTGACTCTTCTCACTGCACATTCCTTGTCAGAAAGCCCATCTGACTGTGTGGAGATTTCTATGGGAATCTCTGGAGTCTGGGAAAGTATATCCTCAAACTTGTCACCCAAGTATTCCTTGCGGACCCCAGCCATGTCATCTGGGCTATTGGAGTGGTCACTGGTGTTCCCTTCCTCACCATCAGACACCGAGAAGTTTTCAGAACTGAAAGTGGAATATGACTGACAGGTGACCATACCCCGGGTAGGTCTATGTCTCCGTGGAAATTCTACCTCACTGTCCACTTCTCCTTCCTCTTCTTCTGATGATTCATCACCATGCTACGAAAGAGGTTGACAATACATTTATGACGGAAGATATTTTTATGATAATAGCAAAGAGTAATAGTACCACCGATATGCAGATGACACCCTAACCTATATTTCTTCGCCTGACCTTTCACCCTCTCTTCTAACTCGCCTCAGCTACTGTCGTTCAGGAATTGCATCCTGGATGGCATCCCATTACCTAAAGCTTAACATCTCCAAGACCAAGTTTATGGTAATCCCACCATCTTTTCTGTCCACAATTCCTTACATATTGCATATACTATCCAACCGACAGACCAAGTTTGCTGCCTTTGTGTCATACTTGACTGTGCTATATCCTTCATCCCTCACATCCAGTCTCTCACCAAATCCTGCTGCCTTCACCTGAAAAACATCTCCCAAATCTGCCCATTCCTTACACAAGAAACAACCAAAATACCAATCCACTAATCCTTTTTAATAAAATATGCAGATTGTATTAGAAAAAACACAGAACCTTTACTTTTCCTCTCACTGACTTCTGGGCCTAAACGTTTTGTCCTCTGAAGTGACTACAAATTCAGGAGGGTGTTTTATCTCTGGATAAGTAAAAATTAAATAGTTCAATTTATTCCTACAGTAAGTAAAGTGACAGGAAAGAGATGACCAAACATAAACACCAGGACAGGCTCTGCCACACCGACACCCAAACACACACATACCTGGACAGGCTCTGCCACACCGGCACCCAAACAAACACACACCAGCACGGCTCTGCCACACCGGCACCCAAACAAACACACACACACCAGGACAGCCTCTACCACACCTTCTTCCAAACAAACACACACTAGGAGAGGCTCTGCCACAAACACACACACCAGCACGACTCTGTCACACCAACACCCAAACACCCAAACACATACCAGGACAAGCTCTGCCACACCGACACCCAAACAGCAGCCGTGTAGTTTAGATTTAGAGTGGCCTGGGGGCAATGAAATAGTTCAATTTATTCCTACAGTAAGTAAAGTACCAGGAAACGGATGACCAAACACACACCAGGACAGGCTCACCGACACCCAAACACACATAACAAGACAGTGACACCCAAACAGCGACTGTTTAGTTTAGATTTAGGGTGGCTTTGGGGGCAGTTGCCCTTCTGACCTCAGTCCCGCACCTGATCCGGACCCTACAAACTCATCCCTACCCAAGCAGACCTCACCTATTGTTTCACTTCCGGCTCAACCACCGACTAGATTGTTACAACACTATGGAATCTGCTAGCTCTATATAAATAAATGTAATGTAATCAGTAACTTCCCTGTTAAGGGCATTTTACCATTACAGAAATAAGTGAATCAAAACCTGTAGTAAGTCTTCAAAACAGGGGGTGTAACATGCTTACTTTAAATATGCAGTTCCAACATACTGGTGATCACAGAACTTTAGGAATTATACAGAGCATTTTAAAGCTTTTAAAAAATACTATTGTACGGGGTTTGGCCATGTATAAGTTATGGTATTATGTAAAGTGTTGTCAAGCTCAAATTTTCTTAATTATAAACTGTGACAAAGCAGTTATAGCTTTAAAAGGTATGTTGCCATAGCAGCAGAAAAACACACACGCTTCCATGTTGTTTCATTGACTAGTCCCTGTTTGTAGGCTCCAAAGCACTTTACCTGCCAATGTCTACAATCGAACATTACCGTATTTCCCCATGTATAAGACGCACCCTTTTTAAATTTCCTGCTTTTCGCACTTGTCTTTGCACCAGTGCTGTATCTGCCGCACTGTATTACTTTATGTAATACATTTTTTTCGGGCCCCAAAATTAAGGTGCGTTTTATACATAGGGAAATACGGTATATGTTTTGGTAAAGATAAAAAAATCTGTGAGCTCCATGATGCTCTAATAAGGAGACATTATGACGCTAAGACTAGGTTTCCACTTGGGTTTTTGTCCTGCCTTTTTTTCTTGATGAAAAACGCCAAGAAAACTGCCACTGCATTCTCCTGCGTTGTGGCGTTTTTTCTGGAGTTTTTTTGGCGTTTTAGCCTTTGTGTTGAAATTGCTTTTTTGACCTTAGGCAGTTTTTCCAGCCTTTACACGTTGGAATCTTCACCCAGCTAAAAGGGATTAGGATAAATGGCAAGTATCTGCCCCCTCCTGATGCCATTTTCTTGGTAGAGTTCTACTTGAACACGCCCCGGCTGACCCTTTTGTCTCTTTTCTGTGGTTGGTAAGGCATGTTTTATTCCGAATGTCTGCTCCTCTAAGAAGATTGGCACCAAATGATGGTGCAAATTGTTTGTTGTTGCTTTTGGTACGCAGGATCCAGTTGGGTATGTTTGTTTGTAATGGCGTGCTTGTTCCAAATAGTGTAAAATTCAATATGAACTTTGTTTTGTGTGAGGGCAGATACTTGCTATTTATCCGAATCCCTTTTAGGCTAGGTTTCCACTTGTTTTCCTTGCACAAAACGCCAGAGTGTCAACATGCTGCGATTTTGAAAAACTGCCACAGAGCCCAAAAAAGCCGAAAAACGTCAGAGGACTGAAAAAAAGCCGAACAGAAAAACGCCAAGTGGATATGGCATTGTGCGATTTCCTATTGAAGAACAGCTAACATCTGGCTGCAGCGTTTTTTCACAAAAAAAAAACAAGTGGAAACCTAGCCAGATTTGCTACTAACAATGGTTACTAGAAACTACATGGTATGTACCTTTTGCAGGGAGCGTATCCTACGTGGCAGTGAAGGAGGGCTGGGTGCCTTCAGACAGCCCACAACCACAGCTGCCTTGATTTGAGTTTGAGTTTCAATTCTTTTCTGCATGTTGTTGTGGCTAGGGGATTCTGGTTGGTTTCCTTCTGATGTCAGTTTATTGTTTCCTACTTTAGAAATTTCCCAAGGAGTAGACTCTATGTTTTGATGAGCTGATGCCTCTGCAAAGTCTGGACAAGGCTTGTAAGAAACCTGAGTGCAACACTCCAAGTCAATTACAGAGCGACTGTGACTATCAGCTTCAAGGGTGCTGGAGAGAAGATCAGGGCTAGAGCCAGACATACATCGTTGAGCATGATTGCTCAGGGGACTGCGAAGTGCAGCTGCTGGTCCAAAGTAGCGTAGACTGTTTGCACAGTTTGCAATGTTCTGGCCATGAACATTTAGACTTTGATGGTGTGACACCAAAGGCTGAGAAGGTTCATGGTTTGGGTTGCTTGGCATAAACAGAGAAGGAGGTGAAGGGTGATGATGAGTAGAAGGCAGGGGAGAAGAATGAGATTCTTGCTGTTTTAGGATAGCCAAAAAGTCAGTATGACTGCCCTTGCTGTTGCCCCTCCGATGACGTGGCTTGCTGCGATAACGGTTCTTCCCTCCTGTTGATGATATCTTTGGACTTCCAGAAACGGGAGATGCACTTGGTGCACTTCCTTCAATGCTGGCAATGACATCTGACTTAAGAAGGTCTGGCCTGCAGAAAAAAACAGCCAGAGTTAGGCAACAAAAATACTTCCTGCCTGACTGTATACCTGCCAACCAAATGGCGTGCATAGGGGAATTTATTTGTCATCAAACCAGCCTAAAAGTGCTACATCTCTATAATAAGACAAATTTGGGTAACAGTATGTAATTGCATTGTTTCCAAACAGAAGCTCATTGATGGATTTTTAAAGGTAAAGTAACGGCAAAAGTAAACATGGCATCAGTTTTTCACCTTTTGAAACAGTTTGAGATGCAGGGAAGCTTGGAGGTATTTCCAACAAATAAAATTCCCTGAGAATAAGAGAACTGATGCAGAAGAAAAGGCTTTTGCAGCTTGGCTATTAAAGCTAGGTAATGGGGAACTTTTTAGTGATACAAGTCTTTCTGAAGGCACTATTGAAATCCCAGAGAAATTCGTTTGTAATGGATGTTTGGCACCTTCTTTACACCTGAAGATGCTGCTGTTCTCAGACTGTGCAATATTCTGCCAAAAAATGCCGATTCACTAAGGATAAACAAAGATTTACTTAAGGCGACACTGTTAATTACAGTAGCATGAAAACCATCTTGACTGATGACGAGCAGGAAAAACCTAATTGTCTGGAAAATTCAGGCATGCCACTGCTTAAATTATGTTTGAAAGTTGGTGAAATAGTAATGTTGCTCTGAAATTTCAATTCTACACAAAGCTTACCGAAGGGAACACGGCTAAAGGTAAAAAGTAGCAAAAAAATTCATATATGTGGAGGTTCAAACTGGCAGCACCAAAGAAAATAGTGTTTTTTATTTATTTATTTATTATCGATTTGGCACCCTCAGAGAGTGATTTTCCTGTCACTTTGAAACAAAAGTACTTTCCAGTAAATTTTAGTTTTACAATGTGCTTATACAAAAGTCAAGGTCAGACTTTCGGTAAGGTTGGAATATATTTGTCCCAACCCACATTTAGTTATGGACAATTGTGAAAAGGGAGTCACGGTGAAAATACTTCATACTCAGGGTTGCTTGGTACACGCAAGTAAAACAGTTTATACTACAAATGTTGTTTACAAAGAGTTTTTTGATATGCAAGAATTCTCATTCCATCCACTGTCTCCGATGTGCAGTGGGTTTTAGCATCTAATAATTAACTATAGGTCACTGTTTTAACAGAGTATGGTAGGTTAACAATCTATGATGTGCCCTATCAATGAGTAAATGTTACTTACCTCTTAGTTTGAGATGCTGTTTTGGAAGAAGCACCTTTCTTTTTTATAAGTTTCTCAACAGCATTAGGGTGGACAATCGTTCGAACAGGATGGCGCTTGTACGTCCCGGGATATTTCTTCTCTACTGCCTGTTCCCGCCTAGCACAGAACACGTCAAGTCAGCCATCAATTCCCACTGAACATACCACTGCATTTTTCCCAAAAATGTGTGGTTCTTTCAGCCTATACAGTGAATGCCAGTGTCTCTCATTTATCTGTTATTAGAAGCACATACAGGCAACGAAAACAACTGCAAGTCATTATAGTTCAAATAAATAGACAAAGCTTCTCCTCCTATGGTTACATTTATTTAAAATTGTGCTTTACTCAGGAACATGTGCAGTAAAAGGAGTATGACTGTTTATCAGAAAATGCGCAGCGGTGTACACATACCTGACGAGCTCCTTCTCACGTACTTCTAGCTGCAGCATGATAGCGCTTAGTTCCATATACAGGTTGTTGGCTCTCTCAAGTTTACGTTCATAATGCTCACGGATATCCAGTGCATGCCTGACAAATACATTTCACTGCATTATTCAATTTCCTTCCTTTAGAGTAATCTTTTTGTTTTTCATAGCTTGCATTTTCAGTGCCTAGCTTAATTTGTTCGATTTATATTAATAAATATATAGGTCAACAAAATACACTTAAACCTGCAAGTCAATGGAATACAAGAATGGGAAATGTTAGTGTTGTAAATATTTTGGACTGTTGAAATTTGTTTACTCTATTAATCTGTGAATATTGTAATTTTCTTATGGTAACTGGTACTTCCCTGTTAACCATGTGTACTGTAAAATGCAATTCACTACTAAGACTTAAGTTCTGGAAACCAAGGAAGTCAAGGTCACTTCACTCTACTGGATATAAAGGAGATTTGTCCAAGGTTCACAGTCTCTAATGTCATTCCACTTCCTAGACGTCAAGTCAGCGTTTAAATAAATAAAAAAAATACATGACCAGTAAACACATGCATATGCATAGTGCCACACTATTCCAGGAAATGTGATATAAGAAGAAGTAACAGGTACAGCCAGAGGAACACACCTTAGTTCTTCTCTGCGTCTGCGGATCAGCTCTTCATCTAGACGGTGAATGCAGGTCCCTTCACTTTTGATCTTTTCAAAATGCTTTTTTACTTCTTCTCTCCACTCTGCCTGAACATGGGACAACGGGATATGTAAGGAAGTATTAGTAGTAACTACTTTACAGGGCAAATTCTACATTTTACCAAAACCATGGAATAAAACAGAGAGCCTCAATTAAGCAACCACATGCATTTCAGTTGCTGTAAAACCTACAGCTTTCATTATCTACAACAAACAACGGTGTGGCTGCTTACTTTTTTGTGTACCCCTGTGAACAAATAGCAGTTTGCTGCAAAATCAGTGTTCCTGAGCCTCATTTCCCTAGAAGACAGTGCTTAAGATTCTGAAAAGTTATATTTTTAATAGACAATGTCCATACAAGTAATTATTTTCTATGAGGCATTTAGACATCGATGACAACCCAAGGTGTTTAAACGGTACCATTAAATCTTGTATATGGTAAGTATTTATGCATATTACATAATTACATGTTATAAGAAATCCTAATAAATTATGTCAGGCCAGGCTATAGTTTATAATACTAACTCACCCTAAAATAGGGTAAATTGAGTTGTACACATAATTTCACAATAATGATTTATTCTTTAGTTCTTTAGACATTAAAAGAAAACCTTTTTTTGTTTAGTAGCTCCTGTATATATATATATATATATATATATATATATTCACTAATTTCTGCTAATTATTTACAAAGATTTATTTAAACATGGACAGAGATTAGACTTTTGACCCCTGCGGCTCTTTATAGCATAGCCAGAGTCAAAGAATTTTAAAATTGTTGAAGCATAAGAGAACGGCAAATGGATAGACCATTTTGATCTGAATGAAGCAGAAAGCAGAGGAGAACATGAAGGCACTAAATTAATAATGCTTGAGAGGCGTTGGAGGAAGGTCAGAGTTTGCACACATCTTGGGTATATACATAGTTGTACTTGTGTCAGATTGTGCCCCATACAGTGCCGAAGCAATCTAATAGTAGGGATTGACTTTACTTATTGTAGATTGTCCTACCTGTGATTTAAAATATGTCTCTTGCGGTGCGCCCAGAACATCAGATGACGCAATGTCAAGGTGCATCAGAATCTGTCTGAATGATGGTCGGTTGCGAGGTTTACTGTGCCTGTGGGAGGAAATCAAGACACAAAATATATACTGTGATACAAGCCACAGCTTCTGCAAAAGACAATGCACACCTGTTTTCCGAACATCACCAAATAATCTATATGCTGAAGGCAACCCAATTTTGCATTGGTTGTTTTTCTATGCACTATAAGATAAATAACATTATTTTTTTTTAAACACTGGTATAATTATACTCACATGCATGTGTGGTAAAGGGAGGGGCAAATAATAGAAGTTGCATAGACCTGTCTCCTAAAAACTTGTACTGACATCTAATAGTATTTATTTAGTAAGGTATCAGTGCAGACAATTACACTACACACAATGATAAATATCTAAAGAATCAATTTATTTTACATGTATTTTGGATTCTTCTCATCCACCCTAAACCAGCATCCTGTTCAAAAGGTTCAATGCAAAAGAAAAGAAAAATGCTGCTGAAATGAAACGCCAACAGACTATATTGCTGCCATAGAAGAGATAAAAATGGTTCTTACCATGTCTGCTTCATGAGGATTTTGAATCCATCAGGGCAAGTTGAGGGAACGGGAAGGTGAAGGCTGTTGCTGCCAACACCCCAGATAATGGCAGATGAGTCTACATCCTTGTAAGGGATCTCTCCAGTAAGCAGCTCCCACAGCAAAACCCCAAAAGACCTGCAGTAAATTACTATGTGTTTAAGTATTGGCATTGCAACAGTACAGCTCAAAGGCTTTTATCTCTGTCCCTAAATTGTATTAACACGAGAATATTGTAAAATGCCTGAACAGCACAACCATTTACCTTTATTTTAAAAATCTAACAATAAGATGTACAGCCCAATTTATTTCCACCAATACATAAATTTCATTACTCCAGTTTATTGTCCAGATTAGTTTTACGTTTTTTACTCTAATAACATGGTAACCCCTTGAGGCCGAGGGCACATGGGGGTATGTTGGAGTTTAGGAGGGGGCACTGATGGATTCCTAGGGATACTTGACTAACAGTCTCAAAGTCACAAAAACAACTCAAAAGCAACAGCATAACAAAATGGAGCACTCACCAGATGTCTACCTTCTCTGACACAGGTTCATTGCGGATAACTTCAGGAGCCATCCAGGCCACGGTACCAGCAAAGGACATCTTGGTGCTCTTGTCACTAAGCTCCTTTGACGTACCAAAGTCAGAAATTTTCACTGTATCTGTGTGGGTGACCAGGACGCTTGAGGGGAGTGTGATAAACAATTTGTCAGTGTTTATGTATTTCTCATCACTAATAAAACCAAAGCACAGAAATACTGGAAAGGGGGGGCATAAGGAGTGATTCCTGTCAAAATTACAATATGCCGTACACAGTTAAATCGTGTGCACAGTAATTGTGTTCAATATAATGTAAATAAGAGCAAGCAGTTTTGTGCAAGCTTGTGGGGGACTAGACTGTTTCTTTAACATAGCATTTTTTTCACATTTATATACACATAAAATTAAGAAATTTGTTTTTTTTTAACCACCATGGTTTACGTTTTCTCATAAAAAAATCCTTACTTGTCCCAAAAAATTTAATTTGAGTGGGTAAACTAAATGAGAAAGATGGAAGTAACAACTGAAGAAAGACATTACACAAGCACAAAAATTGCTCTGGTCCTGTAGCATAAAAAAGGCCTGCTCCTTGAAAGCCACTGCAGATGCTATTTCTCTTGTTTGGTTTTCTGGCCATAAGACTAATCACTGGTATTTGGAGATATTGGGATCAAATACAATCATATGGACTTGTGGACTCAAGGATTCATATTTAGGGTTGCCACCTTTTCCCCCAATACCGACCACAAATGAAGCAGAGCCACTCAGTGATGCAGGCTCTTCAGTAGAGGTATTGGGTGACTGGAGCTCAGTTTTCGCAAAGCACTGTGTTTATCCTGTAGCATAGTAGCCCAGACAGTGGTTTGAACCAAACTTATTCATTACTTGCATTTTTTCTAAGGTCTAGAAAAAACACACACATTAACTGGTTTAATTCATTGGTAAAAATAAATGTTTTAATAGAGGGATTTGTTGTTGTGGTTATCTCACCATATCAAACTTTTTTCCACGCCATAAAAAGCTTTATGACTATACATATGTTTAAATTGACAATTTATTGAAATGCTGTTTATTTGCTGGGTTCCTGTCTAATTTGTAGGTGTAGAAGATATGTTCTCATCTCATTCTGTCTAACATACCTAATGTACACACATGGGAACTCTCAGGGTTTGACCCGGAGATTGCCAGGTGAGCGCTGCTCCTCCGGTTTTTTTAAAATTACTGCCATGTCCTTGTTCAACTGTAATTGCCCCTCATTTCTCACTTAGTTTGCAAACACAAATTAAATATTGTTTTTTCAGATTACATGGGGCTTTATTTTAAACATAGAAACATAGAAAGTGACGGCAGATAAGAACCAGTAGGCCCATCCAGTCTGCCCAACCTCTGAGTACTTTCCTTGTACTTGCCCTTATCCTATATCTAGCTTGGCCTTATGCCTATCCCATCCTTGCTTAAATGACTTTACTGTATTAACATCTACCACTTCTCCAACATTTCTATATCCTTCTGGAGATACGGTCTCCTGTACTGTACACAATACTCCAAGTGAGGTCTCACCAGTGATCTGTACAACGGCATGAGCACTTCCCTGTTTTTACTGCTAATACCTCTCCCTATACAACCAAGCATTCTGCTAGCATTACCTGCTGCTCTACTGCATTGTCTACCTACCTTTAAATCCTCAGAAATAATTACCCCTAAATCCCTTTCCTCACACGTTGAGGTTAGGACAGTATCAAATATTCTATACTCTGCCCTTGGGTTTTTATGCCCCAGGTGCATTACTTTGCATTTATCTACATTAAATGCCAATTGCCACAGCTCTGACCATTTCTCCAGTTTACTTAGATCATTTGCCATTTGGCTTCTTCCTCCAGGAACTTCAACCCTGTTGCAAATTTTTGTGTCGTCAGCAAATAAACATACCTTTCCATCAACACCATCTGCAATATCACTAATGAAAATATTAAAGAGAATGGGTCCAAGTACAGATCCCTGAGGTATCCCACTGGTAACAAGACCTTGTTCTGAATATACGCCATTGACTACAACCCTCTGTTTTCTGTCACTCAGCCACTCCTTAATCCATTCAACAACATTGGGATCTAAAGCCAGAGATTGCAGTTTATTTAAAAGTCTTCTATGTGGGACAGTGTCAAAGGCCTTACTGAAATCCAGATACGCAATGTCTACTGCACCACCTTGATCAATTACTTTAGTCACCCAATCAAAAAAATCAATAAGATTTGTTTGGCAAGATCTTCCTGAGGAAAACCCATGTTGTTTTTGATCTTGAAAGCCATGTGACTTCAGATGTTCAACAATCCTTTCCTTTAACATTGTTTCCATTACTTTTCCCACTACAGATGTAAGACTAACTGGCCTGTAGTTGCCCGACTCCTCCCTACTGCCTTTTTTGTGTATAGGCACAACATTCGCTACTTTCCAATCCCCAGGGACAACTCCCGTTACCAATGATTCGTTAAATATATCAGTTAATGGTTTTGCTAGTACACCCCCAAGCTCTTTTAATAACTTGGGGTGTATCCCATCAGGCCCCATCGACTTATTTGTCTTTACCTTAGACAACTGAAGTAGAACCTCCGCCTCGATAAACTCACATATTTCAAATGATTCAGTCTTTTTTCCCAACTGAGGTCCCATTCCATCATTTTCATCTGTAAAAACTTAACAGAAATATTCATTGAGGCAGTCAGCTAAACCTTTATCCTCTTCTACATATATGCCTTTTGTTTTTAGTCTAACTAATCCTTGTTTAACTTTCCTTTTCTCATTTATATATCTAAAAAATGTTTTATCTCCATTTTTTACTGATAGGGCAATTCGCTCTTCTGCCTGTGATTTGGCAGTTTTTATAACTTTCTTTGCCTCTTTCTGCCTAATTTTATAGATCTGTCTATCTTCCTCACTTTGGGTATTTTTGTATCTACTAAAGGCTAACTTCTTGTCTTTCACGATTTTGGCCACTTCTGCAGAGTACCACAGCGGTTTCCTTAATTTTTTACTCTTACTGACCAACCTAATACAATTTTCTGTTATCTTCGATAAAACAGCTTTTACAAAATCCCATTTCTCCTGAACGCCATTTAAATTGTGCCAGTCTGATAATGACTCCTCTATACATTTTCTCATTTTAGAAAAGTCAGCTTTTCTAAAATCTAAAACTTTTGTTTTTGTGTGGTGTGACTCAGTCACTGTTCGTATATTAAACCACACAGACTGATGATCACTAGATCCCAAACTTTCACCTACAGAAATATCTGTTAACAAATCTCCATTTGTGAACACTAAATCCAATACGGCCTCCTTACGAGTTGGTTCCTCAACCACCTGTTTTAAAGATAATCCCAATAAGGAGTTTAGAATATCCGCACCCCTGGTACAACCTGTCACACACTGGGTAAGCAGGTTAGCGAGGGACCTCAGTGCAGGGATAGTGTTGTCTGTTTGTACGCCGCGATTCATGGTGCAAGGTAGACAGGCACACAGCAGACAGAAGTGCAGGACTGGAACTGGCAAGGCTGATGCTGAAATAGAAGCCCACTGTCAGGGCACACGACTGGAAGCTCACTGGCAGAGCACAGGACTGGACACACTGCTGGAAGTCCTCAGGCTGGGCACACGACAAGAAGCCCACTCGCAGGGCACACGACAGGAAGGGCACACGACAGGAAGCCCACTCGCAGGGCACACGAATTCGCAGGAGCAATACAGGATCAGGTATAAAAGGAAGCCAGGAAATATACAGGAACAGGGCCAGGGCAAACCGGTCCTATTACTACAATGCCAAGGCCCTGTTTGCAGGAAGCTACAGCCCTTTATACTGCAGGCCAGCAGGTAACGAGGACAGGTGACAACAATAGGAGGAGAGCAGAAACATAGGCAGAGCGGCCACTAGAGGCTGAACTAGGAACAGTCCAAAAACCTGAATACACAATACAGGAGCCAGGAAACCAGGGCAGAATGTCACACAACCAGCTACTTTCGTTTTCCAGTTCACATCAGGGAGATTAAAGTCACCCATGATTATAACATCCCCCTTCACTGTCATTTTAGCTATTTCCTCCACTAGTAGATTATCGAGTTCTTCTACTTGTCCCGGGGGTCTATAAATCACACCTATGCAAGTTACTTTACTTTTGCCAAATTGTACTGTAACCCAAACCGACTCTAAGTTCTCCTCACCAACTTGTATTAAGTTAGATTTTATGTTATTTTCCCCCTTTCCTGCCCTTTCTATCTTTTCTATATAAAGAGTACCCCAGTATTGATATGTCCCAGTCATTTTTCTCATTATACCATGTCTCAGTAACAGCCACTATATCAACATTTTCAGTTGCCACAACTGTTACAAGTTCATGGATCTTATTCCCTAAACTGCGAGCATTTGTAGACATGACCTTTAGCTTGTCATTTAACACCGATGCTGCAATCACTTTCTGTCCTTGCTTTGGGGGGCAAAATATATGCTTCTCCCTATTATCTTTATAGACCAAGCCCCAGATCCACCCACCTGGTTACTAAGTAAATCGCCTTCCCTTTCTATACTGTCTAACCCGGTATTTATTCCCTCCCCCCCCATTCCTAGTTTAAAATCTCCTCCAACCGTCTAACCATTCTCTCCCCAAGCACATTGGACCCTCTTGCATTTAGGTGCAATCCATCACGACTATAGAGATTGTACCCCAAAGCAAAATCAGCCCAGTGCTCTAAGAACCCAAAGCCCTCCTTCTTACACCAAGACTTCAGCCATGCATTTAGCTGCCTAATCTCCCGCTGCCTTTCTGGTGTAGCGCATGGCACAGGTAGTATCTCTGAGAATACTACCTTGGAGGTCCTTTTCTTAATCTTACTACCCAAGTCCCTAAAATTACCTTTTAGGACACTCCATCTTCCTCTTACTATGTCAGCTGGATCCTCACCAGACCCTCCCAATAATCTATCCACTCTGTCCGCAACATGCCGAACCCGGGCACCCGGGACACAGCAAACCATTCGGTTGCTGCGATCAGAGCTACAGATTACCCTGTCTGTTTTCCTGATTATTGAATCCCCTACCACCACAACCTGCCTGGGCTTTCCTTCCTTTCGGATCCCCTGCACATTGGATGAGCTGCTCTCCCGGCTGTTAGAGAGAACAGCTTTTTCCGCAAAGCCTACCTCTGAGTCTGCCTCCCCAACATGTTCACTTAAAAGGGCAAATTTGTTGGGAGGGAGAGACTCTGGGCTGGCTTGCCTCTTCCTCTTCCCTTCCCCACTACAACCACGTCTTACTGTTACCCAGCTATGTGCCTGACTCCCTTCTGACTGATCTCCTCCCTCATTGCTAGGGGCCCCATCTAAACTCTGCTCAGTGAGCAACAGACTCCTCTCAAGGTTGTCAATCTCTCTCAGTGTTTCAATGTGCCTCTTCAGAGCACCAACCTCAGCTTCCAGAGAGACCAATTGATCACACTTACCACAGCAATATGGACCCAGGAACTGCTGTTCCAAGCATGCATACATATGGCATGATGTGCACTGAGTGAAATCTCCAAGCTTGCTCATACTTTATAAAGGGACGCGAGTACAGAATTTAAACAATTGCTTTGTCACTTACCCTCCTTGCTCTTGCACTCTTGTGTTGCACGAACTGCTGTGGTGCACAAACTGGTCACTTACAGAAAGCAAGTCACTTAGAAAATGCAAGCCCCTTACAGTGAGCCTGTACATAGACTGTATATTTGCTGTAGTTAAACATGTATGGTGAAGTAGGAATGGAATTAGCCATGGTATTTTTCTTGTCTCTTTTTTTCTTTTCTCTTTTCTCTTTTTAATTTAATGTAGAAATGTAGAATGACTTGAAAAAAACACAAAAAAAATACACTAAGTCCTCCTTCAGGTCCAGCAAGGGGAATACACAAACAATAAGATAAGATAAGATTATCCCCCTGGGGGCTGACTCTGTGACCCCCTTTAAAAACATAGTCTGGGGAACATAAAACATGCCACTCTGTGTCCCCTCAAGGGAGCCCGCCCACAAACGTTTGATAGCTCAGGGTCCCCACCTCTTTAAAGATTTGCCAGGTGCAGACAGAAAAGCACCCACTGAGGAGTTCCAGGATTTAATCCATTTATCCCAGGTGGAAAAAGGTACAATTCCCGAGGTTCCCTTTGGATCTCCTCCACAAGCCAGGTGTCAACCGGAAGCTCTTGACCTCCTCTGTCGTGATCCATTACAGGGGGTCCGACCTACACCCAGTTAAAGTTCCAGCAAGTTGCAATCCGGTCGAGAGTTCCACAGAGTCTCTGTTTGTCCCGATCAGGTGCATGGAGCGTTTTTAGCCATGTAGATCCCCCAAAACCCACCAGTCTGTATAAATATGGTTAGGGCAGGCCAGACTGTCTTCTGGTCACCCTGTGCCACTAATAAGTAGATTTATGCATTTGTATTCGTGAGAACATTAAAACAAACACGAAGGGTGCGTTTTCGTTGTTCAGCCCGAATACCGAACATATGAACGAGGCAGCGGCAAAACGTACACGAAGACGAAGACACACAACACGAAGAATCTACATCTACTAAGCTCCCTGGTCATTTTCCCATCTAGCCTATCGTATATATGCAGCATCGCAGGGGTTAACGGAAGTGGAAATCTGTAGGTTCGCCATTAGGGGTTAAAGGGCCCTACAGGCGACCAATAGGCTTACTCGCACAGCCTTTTTAACTCCTGACGGTGAACCTACGGATTTCCACTCCTGTTAACCCCTGCGATGCTGCATAGATAACGGGAGCAGAAATCCGTAGGTTCGCCGTCAGGAGTTAAACTTGGAGCGGAGAGACAGGCCAAGTTCTCCGTCAGGAGTTAAAGGACCGTGCAAGCGACTCTATTGGTCACCTGCAGTGGCCTCCTCAATTGGTTGATGCCAGAGGAGGCCCCTGCAGGCACCCAGTAGGCTCACTTGCACGACTCTTTAACTCCTGGCGGTGCAACTTGGCATTATTTTATATCTAGCTTAGCCTCATGCACATCCGACGCTTGCTTAAAACACCTGCACTGTATTAATCTCTACCACTTCAGTGGGAAAGCTATTCCATGCATCACCTACCCTTTCAGTAAAGTAATATTTCCTGATGTTACTTTTAAACCTTTGCCCCTCTAGCTTAAGAGTATGTCCTCTTGTTGTGGTAGTATTTCTCCTTTTTAAATAACCTTTCTTCCTTTATCATGTTGAGTCATTATAAGTGTTTAAATGTTTCTATGATATCCCCCCTGTCACTTCTTTCTTCCAGGCTATAGATGTTAAGATCCTTTAACCTTTCCTGGATAATGTTATCCTGTAATCCATGAACCATTTTAGTAGCCCTTCTCTGAACTTTCTCCAACATATCTATATCATTCTGGAGATACGGTCTTCAGTACTGTACACAATACACCAAGTGAGGTCTCACTAGTGCTCTGTACAACGGCATAAGCACTTCCCCCTCTCTACTGCTAATACCTATCCCTATACAAACAAGCATTTCCGCTGCTCTATTGCATGTCTACTTACCTTTAAATACTCTCAAATAATTACCCCTAAATTCCTCACACATTGAGTTTAGGACAGTATTAAATATGCTATATTTTTATGCCCTAGCAGAAGTGGTAGATGTTAATACAGTAAAGGCATTTAAGCAAGCATGGGATAGGCATAAGGCCAAGCTAGATATATATGTTTCATACGCATCATTTTTCCTGTTTCACCTGTCCCTCTTCCTCTCTAATGCTATGAATTGCTAATGCTAGATTTGCATTTTTCTTGGTATGTTAAAGTGATAGCTTAATGTTCCAAGGAGCTATTACAAGGAATAATGCATATTAAGGTACTATCTGGAGGTTTCTTCAGTCTTCATATGAGTGTGAGGACCAGCCCTGACTCTCTCTTGCTACACAATTGCTCCATGAGAGTGATCAATGTCCCTTCAATGCCAGAATTCAAAGCTGTGTTATGGCACTCCTGTGACGTGATTGTGAGTGCATATGGCTTGCGGGAACCAATGGACAGTTAACTTTAACTGATCTAGAAATAAGGAGTGCTTCCAAGTCAGTAGCTGTCAGTTAGGATTTGCACCAATTCAACATGCCATTGGATGAGCCCTGCCCCCACATCCAGGATAACTGTATGACAGAGAGAGAGATGAGTCATCCAGGTTATTCAGTATTGGCCCAAATATAGGCAGCACTATAATCTGGGTTTAGCACAGGGATGTGCAATTCCTATCGGTTTTTTTTGTGTTTTTTTCTTTTTCATTTAGCCCTCCGGGCAAGCAGAGGAATTAGGATCCAGGTCCCCCGCAGCGCGATGCACGGAGACAACCTCCACTTCCGGCACCTCCGCCGGTGCTTCTTCGTCATAGAAGCTGAGGTTGTCTGTGCGCATCGTGCAAACATACACCAGCTAGCCCCGCTAGACACCAGGGAGTCTGGGGAGGGGTCGGGGAGGTGTCATATCGGGGGGGGGCAGAGTGGCATATCAGGGGGGTCAAGTGGCATATCTGTGGAGCAGAGGGGAATATCTATAAGTTAGGTGCATTATGAATTAAGTGAGAGACCTTCAAATGGCTATTGGTTTTCCAAATTTCTGTTTATATATAACATATGCTAACTACATAATAGATACCAAAAATGTTATAATACATGTATTCCTATTCATTAGGTGTTTTACCATTCCACTAATGTGTATTTTTTAAAAAAATATATTTTTTTTCTTTAAAATAGCACCAAACTTTAAGGGTGCGACCTATAATCAAGCCAATACGGTATATTTAAAACAAATTTTTTTTGTTTTTAAATTTTTAGTACATCATGTTTGATTATATGATAACGTATTATTCATCATGCTCACCAATCAATGTTTAAGGCCAAAAAAAAATATTTAACCCAACTATAAGATAAAATAGTATGAAAACATGTCATTGTTTTAATTTTTTTATACTACTTATCTTTTCCCATCATGCACACAGGCCTCCAGGGGAAATAATTTGGGCAGACCTCCAGCACTCTTGCATCAGTTCTTGAACTACTTACCTAAGGTAGAAGATGCAGTTGCCTGCCTCCTCCACGGTCCCATGATTTGTACAGCTGAGTGACTAAAATCTGCATTAGCCTTAAATCCTTCCTCCCCCTGCGATGTTAGCCAAGCCAGCACTGGAGCTGACTGGAGGTAAGCACACCATTTCTCAAGATCTGTATTTGGCTAGCAAGTGGGTAACGGAGGTGCAAACGCATTTGGGGGATTCAAGGGCATACGATTAAAGTGCATAAACCTACATACCTGACCTATCATTTCAGTTTTAGACTACAAATTTTATAGCCTGTGCGTGCTAGTCTATCTTAAGCTAAAATGTAGGTTTTTTTTGTAAATTGAGGCATATGTCTATAATGAAGCTACCATTCATTAGAATAGAGGACACATCTGATGATGTTTAAGCTGTGATAAAGATGTACTTACATTTGCATGCCCCCCAACTGTCCTGATTTTCAGTCTCTGTCCTGCTGTCCCGCCAATCCCTTCCTCTGTCCCGCTTTGCAGGGGCAGAGGAAGGGTGAGTGATACTCACCTCAGGTGCAGCTGTGGGGGGGGGGGTGCACAGATGCCCGATCAGCAGCTGCATGATCTCCCTCTAGTCTGCAGCTGCTGATCGGGCGTCTGTGCGCCCCCCCACAGCTGCATTAGGTAGCGCGAGGTCTGTCACTTCAGACCTCGCTTTACTGCTCCCTAATCACTACGCACGGGCAAATAATGCTGAGCGCGGGGATACTGAGTCATAGCCCAGCGCGTAGTGGAAGAGGCGAGCTGTAAAGCGATGGAGTGACAGACCTCGCGTTCCTACCACAGGATGCAGGAT
>VKOC01003662.1:0-48791 GCA_009364415.1 Spea multiplicata
AAATCCAACCTCTTGGTCGTGACACTTAGTGATGTCAAGATATGCAATTTAACCCCTTAATGACAACGGCCGTACATGTACGGGCTCAAAATGCATTGTTTTCTATGGGTTTAGGGACCGCCCATTGTCCTTAAGGGGTTAAATCTAGAAAAATATAGAATACCTGTTGAGGGATTCTGGATTTATGTATAAGGCAGACATATCAGTGAAGTCATGGTATTAGGTAATTAAAATGTATATGTTAATTGGCATATGAGTCAAAATGTTGACGCAAGGAGCCAGCCTTCCACAACCTACCACAAAAATCCAGATTGTGTTCATCTGGATTCATCTGGACTTTAGTCTAAGCAGTGGGCCATTGTTGTAGACGATAGATGAGATGACAATTAAATATTGTCCATATTCTTTATATATTGGAAACAGAGATTTCATATCCAACCATGTTTTATTAAATCCACTTGAAATGCAGCAAAGGTCATAAAAACTTGGATTTTACCTCTAAAATAATGTACAATTGTCAACTTTACACGCGCATGACATGTTCAGCAATTCTAATCATCTAACGTTCTCCACATCCACGTAATTGTCTCGGATCTGTCTTACGGGAGGTGAATGTATTGTGTGAGAAAGAAATATATGATGCATGTAATAGAACGGAAATACAGATTAAAAGCAATTTCTAGCTGCTCAAAGACTCTTTTCACTTTTTTTTTAGATTAATATGCAAAATAAGGGCCATTATGTTAGATCTTTTCCACTTAACTCATAACGCAAAGGGTTTGAAGGTAATATGTGAAGCCCATGGCAGTGACAAAGGGCCCGCAGACGGGATAATGGCCTCAGTAGGGCAGTTACAGGTTCTTATGCAGGCCTGGAGTAGGCATCTGGCACGCCGGGCAAATGCCGGGTGGGCTGCTGGCTGACAGTGTTAAAGAAGCAGATCAGGTGCGACAGTCTGTGGCCTCTAGCTAGATCCAGGCCGGACATAAAAACAGGCAGTCCCTCCAATCCAGCCATTGGCCTCACTTGGGTCATCAGGTGGCTGTTGGCCTTAAAGTGCCAGGGTCACTTCATCATCGCCTGTCGGACCCTGTGTCGGATTCACACATTAAATGCAGTAGTTTTTGAGCTTGCAAGAAAATGTAACCTTTGTCATATCCTCACAATACTGTGTGTGATGAAATAGGGACCTTCACTTGGAAGAAGGGCTCACTGAGCGGAGTGATTAATGTATATATATATATATATATATATATATATATATATTATATATATATATATATATATTGTGGTGCAATCACGGTAGCAACTATTGAAATGTTTTTGATGAGTGTCCCACTTTAACACACCAGTGTTTCTCTTCAACACCCAAAGTAACTGTGCGTTCGCGTGGGGAGGGTATAGGCTGTCGGTGTTCACAAGTGTTAATGTTCTGCTAAAAGAACATTCAGATTTGGGAACACTTAGAATTTTGGATAGTCTTGTGGAACAACACTGACTCCCAGTGTCTGCATCCAGAATTGGCATCACATTGCACCATTTCGGAAAGTACATTTGTTGTAGAGATATCTTGGCCCATCTTGGCTGGTGACCTTGACATCCTGGTGAAATGAGCCATTCCACAAGCTCTTTACCAAACCCAAGCATTATAAAATAAACCTTTCAACGATGTGAATTGAATTAACCCCGATTACGGTTTCTCTCCCTGTTTTGGAAATATGCCCCATCGCTGGCAGGCACTGGTATCACTGGTATCACTGGTATCACACCAGTTAAACATTCCGTGAAAAGGAGACAGCAGCTATTTGCACCATAACAAACTGGAAATGTTTTGACGTTCGGTTAGGGATTTCAAGCAGGCACGTGATGTCGCTTTTTGCTAACCACTTAATCCCATAGCTGAAAATCCACAAATTAAACCAATTTTCTTTTCCTTTTTTTTCAATTGACATGATCCTTGGAAGAGTAATCCTTCAAGGCAAGCGAAGAGGTTCAATCAGCAAATATTAAAATGAGTTTTAAGCATCAAATTCCTTACCAAGAAATGGACACATATTTTAATCAGTTGCTGGATTTATTTTTAAAATTGGAAGCAAATACCACAGATAAGAAGACTGAATTATTTTATTTCATTTCAAAATAGGGATTACGGGGCTTTTTAGATACCAGCCTCTATCTGCTTTCAAGGAATGAGTATTAAAACACTATAAAGGACATAGTCAATTGTTTCCGTTTAGTGGAGAATGACTACAATGACTCTGTATCCCGACATTCGTGGTAGATGGCGGCTGTGGAGGTAGTGGGCTGCTGGGGTGCTGTCCTGGGTCGGGCCCAGATACCTCTCTGTATGTTAACCAGAACTGATGCAGCACAAGCCCAAGTGGGGCAAACGCAGACCCCAGGCTTGCCCATTGGACACCTGAAGTTAGAATGCAGATGAGAACCAAAATACCAAAAGAGGAGGAGAGGTTTCAACTTTCTTGTCTTTGGCTGCCATTTTGAGGAGCCAGGCTTGGTGAATGAATGCCAAGCAGTGCAGATGATAAATGATATCACTTATAATAGAAAACCATCTGAACCAATGACGACGGAGATTTAAGGACAGAACATTTTGGTAAACCTACGGAATGCTGGTGGAACAGGAGACACTTTTCATAAATGTAATTCCATCAACCAGGTATTTTTGGTGCATAATTTCACTTTAAGTATACAAACCAGTTATCAAGGGCATGGTTGAAGATGCGTAATCCTTGATTTGGTACGCAAGGACTCAACTGTGAATTCATCACACACTGGAAAGGAAGATGAAGAATGAAAATGGAAACAGATCAGCAAAGAAACTTAGTCAAGGGCTGGTTAAAAGATGGAAGAAAATGGCAAAACAGCAAGAGAAGGCACATTAGATATTCCTGGAGATGTCACAAGGAAGCAGAGAGAATATGTTGCCGCAGTCTCTTTAATACATTGTATATATGTATATATGAATTAAATTGGAAGGTCATCATGGGGCCACATTGTATCATTTTTATAGTTTTCTTCCCAGTTAATGTTTGAAAAGTTTATTAGACAATTAGACAACAGACAAAACTGTTAAAAAAAACCAAATGCCCTGTCTCGTTTGTTCCACAGTTTGAACATATTCAAGTGAGGGGCAGTTCTTGAGAGCCTCCTTCCATGATGATTCAGTGTGTGGGGATGAAGAACATCACCTCTGCTCCTTCCATTGTTCTCCATAGTAATAAACAAAGGCACAATGTGTGTTTTCATGCAGAGATATATTAACCTCTGGGCCTGACCAGGGCATCACCCTCAGCCACCCAGTCCACTTTTTACAACCTCCAATGGAGTGCTGGATATGATGTCATAACCCAGCGCTCTGTATCTCAAAGGCCTTCGAACTAAGTCTCGGGAGGCCTCCACAGTGTAAATGGGTTGGATGAGGAGATCGGTGTACTCCCCTGTAACCGGCCTATTCAGCAGTGGCACACCCCAGGAGGCCTGGCGGCCCAAGAGGTTGGACTAGGCCTAGGCCGACCACAATAACTTGCTGCAAATATGGCAGACAAATCTTCTGCTACGGTGCTTCCAACAAGCGAGTCATGGGGAGAAAGAGCTCTGATACCTTCTCAAACGTGATCACCAAGTAAAATAGTCCCAGCCGCATCAACAAAAACGCTCATTAGGTTATTGACTAATGCCCAGTGCCCATTGCTGAGATCCAATGTGGCTAAATATAAACTGGTTCTATGATTAAAGAATAGACTTAATTTGTTTTATTATATGATTTATAGTCAGGTTGATATCGGAGACTCCTTTGTGTCCACTTAGAAGTCTGTGAGCTCATACTGCTTTCTGAAGAGTCTCACCATCAGGTCACCCCCCTTTAAAATGCCGTCAAATTTAAAATGCCTCGAAAGAGCTTAACATATCTAGGCCATAGACTTAAATCCCCATGCAAATATACTCACTTATGCCATTTCTGATGATGTGAGCTTACATCAGGAGAAGAATCATTTAAGAAGCAGGTCCCAGGACAGAAGAACTATTTTCAGTGCCATTAATTGTAATTTCTCCGGCGATTTAATCTTTGCTACCTTCATTTTTAGCAGAGGTAATTTTGTCAATTTATTGCAGGTATTAGGTTGGCAGCTTGGCAGATATCAACCCTTTACAATTCCGACCTCTGCCGACGTTAAATCATCACCAGTCACTTTCTTGCATAATTGAAGTTCTTTTAACAAGGCTCATCGCACAATCCCTCAAGCAGACTAGAAATATTATCTGAGTGCAAGACCATAAAGGTCTTGTTTTCAGTTTTTTTTTTTTTAAATAACATGCAAATGTGAAACAGATTTTTATCCGAGTGTCACAATCAGCCGAAGTGAAATATGAAAATGAAGAACGAATGTGATTTTAATGCTTTAAGCCCTCAAAAGAAAGCGTATCAATATGTCTGGTAAAGGCTGCGTTTGTAACGTATCTTAAAAGCCGCTACTGGCGTTACGTTAAAATATTATCTACTGTTAAAAAAAAAAGAAAAAAGCTGCTAAAAATGTGTCCTCGGGACATGAAAATGTTAAAAAAAAATGGGCAATGTCAGAAATTATTTTGACTGTAGCAGCCTCGACTCCCGTGCTAGGCATTCCCAGATAACACATGACCCCCCCAATAAAAACACAACAACCATGTTTTGGGTAGAAAAGGCCACAGCCGATTTTATTTCAATGCTGGCCATTGCCACGCAGACCTAAAAGCAAAAATAGGTGCGTTAACAGGACAATGACCAACACACGGAAAACAATAAATAACATAAATTAACATAATTAAACATTAACCATTTAATGTAACCCCCCCCCAAGCTTACCAGGTTATCCACACAGGGAAGAACATACCGTGATGCCCAAACCCAGACCTGAGGTTCCCAGCTCCACCTGCCAGGAAACCTCCCACCACAAATGCTCTCCCAGCAGCATTAACCCCCTAGATACTTGGTAAGCTTACGCTCGACTGTGACAAAAACACACATACCAGAAACACTCAACACACAAAAGGAAGGGAGGGTGGTACAAACAGCGAGTGGTAGGTGACACGAAATGGCGCCTGCCCTAGTGGCGCCAAACCCATAAATAACCCACCACCATTGGCTACACTTATGTCAACAGGTGGTTGCTGGCCTTAAAGTGCCAGGGCCCCCTCATTATCAATGGTCCAAGTCTGCTTTGAGTTATGTATTACCTGATCACTGAAAGGGTTAATTCATGATTATGCTTATCGTTATGCAAAGGATGTTTCCCAGTAGCTACAACTGAGAACTCTCTGGATTTGATGCGGAGTCTTCGGGTGAAGAGTCGCTAACCGTGGGCTCCAAGATAGCTCCTTCTTTGGGCAGGGGAGTGGTTGGGAAGCCCCACCCACACCCCACCTACTTCCTGCTCACTTTCCCCTGCTTCCTGCTCTGTTCCCTCCCACTAAAGCCTCCCTTGTACTACGCCTTGCCATTGTGCACAGTTAACCCCACCCCTATGGGAACACTCTCTTCCAGAAGAGAGAGAGCTCCAGGAAGTTCCTGGGGGGGCAGTGGGCGCCGCTCTAGTGATTCTAACAGTCTGTATCATAAAATTGATAGGGGGGCCCCGCGGCACTGACCTAAGCCTCCAGCTTTAAAAAAAAAGTCAAAAAACACAAATACATTAAAAAAAAAAAACAAACAATAAAAACGTCTTTTTTCTGATATTTCTCTTTCCATGCGATTCAATCTGTGTTCTGTTTATAAGGACACTTTTAATATTTAGAAATCTCCAGCACTAGCAAGCGGACAACTTCCGGCTAATTTACTGTCTGGTACACGGCCTTTAGAGACCTGCAATTAAACTGGTGGAATTAGAGGGGGGAAAAAAACATTAAAAAACAGCACACAATCACCTCCTATTCAGAAATCACTATGATTAACGCACAGAGAGCGCGGAAGCCGCTCGGTGTCCTGTCAGTCTTGTTCCGAAAGAACATTGCCGTTAGGAGAGAAATATCTGCCTCCCTGTAGAACAAATATGGCTAATTGCTTGTTTGTCGTTGTTTTATAGCTCTCTCTCCCGTCTGTCTGCGGGAAAGTAGCCGCGCAACAAAGAGGTCATTTTGACTTTTAAATGATCTGCTGTGACCTGCAAATCCATTATGTCTTCACACACTCCGACACTCACTATTTACTTTACTAATATTTCTTTATGTATGGGCGATACATGGATATTCCGAGGGTGACTTTAGCACAGGCTGAGGGAACGTCTAACACTGCAGATTCTGTTGACCACAAAGCCCAATAGACTAAAAAAAACTTGTATTGATTAAAATATTTGGGATATCGTCCATAGCATACCTGCCAAAAAGCACCTCTTTAGAAGGGACAGTCCCTGTTTGGGACCCAGATATCCTACCCTGATGTGTCTTTTTTGTAAGCGCTCAGGTTGTTTGCTGGGTATGAGGGTTTCCTGGAGTTCTACTATAATTTTTTTTTATAGAAACAGATTTTTTTTTAATTAAATGCTGTTAATAAAATGCCTTTATTTTCTTCTTCTCGAAGCATTAGTCACTTCCATAAATAGCTGTCATCTCAGCCCATCTCTAGTCATTTCAGACGCCAAAAGGCATGGCAGCCGGCAGTAACTACTGGAACCAGCACAAGAAATTATACTGAATGTTTCGCCTACTTTTGCCTTCCATGTTTACAAACAGAATTTGGCAGCAGATAAGACCCGTTAAGCCCATCTCTTCTGAGCGTTTTCCTGCTGATGTAAAGACTAGAAGCTTAATTAAGGGGTTTTGTTGCCTTCTTTTGGATCAAGAATAGGAAGGTTAGGTAGAAGGGTTGAACTTGATGGACTTAAGTCTTTTTTCAACCTTACGAACTATGTAACTATGTAATCTTAATCGGTCGTTGGTCTCGTCTTACATTAAGGACCCATATGCTTATCCCATGCATGGGACTACTAGGAGGCTCTTTCATCTACCATCTTTCAGTAGAACTTCCTTACATTATCTCTAAGCCTCCGACCCTCTGGTGAGCCTGTGAAGAACATAATCGTTTGGTATTCCAAGCCGCTGTCACTCTAACTGATCACTAGCCACGGGGCAGAAACAGGTTACAGTCTAGCAAAGTTTTGATAAATCTTGCCCTTTGCATTTTTGTGACCGCAACACATTGACGTCTGTAACGCGCCTTCGAAGATATGTAGAACAGGGACATTACTTTGGTTCCAATATGAAATAACGCTTAGGCTTTTATTACAAAGGGGCAGCACCACGGACCATCATCTTCCACAAAGGACAGGGAGTGGAGAACCTGGGATTGATAGTAAATCCAAAATAAGGAATGTAAATGTATCAAAATTCTCGGTTTCATGAGACATAATCTGCAGAATGGAAAGTCCTGCTATGATTTACATTTTGTCTTTGAAGTTGTAGATAACCTCCACTCGCTGATGACAGCACTTTTTACCTTTTGATAGGGTTATTTACACATAAGTAATGCATTTTAGTATGTTCCTTATATTATACCGGGCAATTACAGGCATAACATCACAGTCTCTGAGGCTGTGGCAAGATTAAAGCCCAGTGTAGATGTTCTGGATAATATTCCTGAAATTACATTGCAAAGGGTTGTATTTTTATGTAGCCCAGAAATTGAAAGTTTTTAAATCCGGAGAAATAAATTATAATGAAATGAAATGCACCAGCGCACATAAGTTACGAGCATCATTGAGTAATAGTCAGAGACAAGAGCTCCAGCAGGGCACATGCTGTCTATGACCCTTCAGATCCAAATCAGAGACCATCTATCATCTTGACATAGTTTGAAGATATTGGGAGATTTTATTTTGTTTTTTTACGCCCATCTTTGCCCATCTTGGAAAAAATACACACCTCCCATCTCGGGACCTAAACTTCTTTATCTCTCTCTTTTCTTCCCTGAGTGTGAGTCTGTCACAGTGTTCTACAGCCATGAAAGTCAGAATAATGTGGAAAATGTGTTTATAAACTAAAGCGTGTGCATATAAAAGGGTATTAAAAAAAATGCTAATTGGCTTAAGATGACTTGCACAAAATACAATTTCCAGGCAGGCAGATGTGAAATGTTCACCAATGCACATGAGTTGAAAAAAGAAGGTAACTTGCAAATTCAGTAATTTGTGAGTTTTCTTGTGACTTTAATAATTAGTTGGAATTTTAGCGGAGTGGGATGTTATAATCTTGCAAATTATAGAAAATGACATTGAACCTGCATACCCTCACCTGTAACTCGCAAAAGTAAATCTGCAAGGACATATATTACATATTATATATATATATATATATATATATATATATATATAGTAAAAGGTGATCTATTTAAAGAATAGTTTTAGGAAGCTGTGGCTAATTAGTGCAAATATTTTACAACCATATTGACTGTACCTTTCCTTGGCCTATTTGTCCATTCTCTTTTCTCCAGTGCTTCAAACTATCTTTTAACACCCATCTCATCAGGGAAGCTGATCAACAGACAGGTTAACTCCCTTCCTCTAACCTACATTTGGCTCACCTTTCCTTGCCTCGCTCCTCTTACTCGTCAGTCAGTCTGTACAGATGTCTGAGATACATTCATGTGGTTGGCCCCTGCCAAACATTTGTACTTTCCCCTCGGGCTTAATACACTATCATTTGTTTAAATTGTTATGGTATGCACTACTAGTTATGTCTTGTTTACCTAATGGCGCTATATAAATCAATAAATAATAATAATAAAAACTATATTCAGCCAGAGAAGATTCACTTGGGAGTCTCAATGAAGCAGATTGCGCAACCTGTACTTCCAAATTATAGACACTGTGGACATTTAGTAATATGTGGCGCCACCTGGTGGTAACATTAGAAACTTGCAGTCTTTACATTAAAAAGAATACAAAGTATAAGACATCTTGCGTCAGTCGGGAATAATGCAGATAACGCATGAACAGATTGGTTCAGTAATTAATACAAATCCAAAAGGTGCGATTTTATTAAGTAAAGCAAAAGTGCATTGTGAAAGTTTATAGTTTGGTAACCAAATTACCACTCAGGAGCCTCTCTCTGTTGTTAGTACAGAGCAAGCCTAGACTTGCCATCTGGCACACCAAGAAAATGCCCGGCAGGCAGGTGGCAGATGCCACGTACTCATCTGATCTGCTTAAACAGGATGGCCATGTTACCTGGATATTCTATTTTCAGCCATATTAAACACATTTGTGACGCATTATCAGTGGCGTTGGCAGGGGGCAGAGGGGGCCATGCCCCCACCTACAGCATGCTGGGGGGTTTTTTTGCTTGCAGCCACAAGGAAGCACTGACACGGAGGAGAGAAAGGGATGCCAAACAGTCGCACAGGAATAAGTTTTCAGCAACCGCTCGGCGCCCCTCACTCTCCTCCGCGAGGCCTCTGTCTCGGTCGCAGTGCCGCCATTTCTCATAGATAGTGAGAAGTGGGGAGAGGGGGTAGATAGTGAGAAAGGAGGGTAACAAGAATATTTAAATACAAAATAAGAATGAGTGAGATAATGAATGAATGTGTGGATGCATTGTGTAAATGAGTGAGAGAATAAATGAATGTGTAAATCATTTGTGTGAAAGCGTGAGAGAATAAATGATTGTGAGAATGAAAGTGAATTAGTGAGTGACTGTTAAAGTGTCTGTGTGTATCATAAATGTATATGTGATTTTGTGGAAAAGCTAGGATGGCACAAGCAGGGTATTTAAGCCTTGGGGACAAAACATGACACAGGTAGTGTGTTCATGTTTTTATAATAATATTTCATGAGCAACTCATTTTACATTACAGATGAGACATTTTACACTTAGTTATAGTTTTAATTTTATTTTTAAATTGTACATATGTATAAGTTGTTTTGGTTTATTTCCTACTTGTTTTTTATTGCCAGGAAATCCATGAACTTTTCTTTGTAACTTTTACTCTTACCTTACAAGCTTAATTAAAATCATCACACACAATAAAAAGCTTAAACTATTTGGACTATTTCCAAAATTACCAGTGGTGCCACTGAAGCAAATTCTGAAGGAAAATGGTAAAAAAAAAATGGCATTTTGTTTGTGGTTAAGAATAAACACTAAACATACAGTAGGTGGCCCTTACTGCTCAAAACCACTAGATGGCAGCACTGTCTCACTTTTTGGGGCCAGTAAAACTGCAATGAACTGCGCTGGTGTTTAGGATATTAATAAATAATAATAATAAATAAAAATAATAATATAAGTATGACATTTGAGATTGTCCCTAATGCACAAAATATATAACACTTAATTTGCACCATATGTACATGCTAATTGACATGTTCCAAGACAAAACCAATTTAAAAACCCCCAAAAACAGAATATACGACATGGGAATTTGGATCCCCACAGCATAGACTGAAGGGAGACTGTGCATTTCGAGTTCAGTATTCTGAATAACATGACCCTGGAGTTTTCGCTTGATGTCCGCCATGCCACAGACCAGGTTTCCAATGTCCATATTGTCCAATTGTCCAAGAAGGGAGGAAGTTTTACTTTACTGAGAGGTTAGCAGGTAAAGGAAGAACCTTTAATCAGAAATGGTGCAGGCTAATACAGTGAGGACATTTAAAGTGCATGGGATAGATAAAGTTATTCTGAATTAAAGACAAAACCAAGAACCAATTGGAGGTTTGAGTTTTTACATTAAAAAAAGCATGCGACATGTGCCGAGCGGTCCTTATCTACCATTAAAGTCTATGTTTCTAACAACAACAAACAAACCAAACACTTCATGAATCACATTGGAAGCAATGATTTAAATGATACTACTATACTCTTAAATGCCCTTTTATGGTGTTCTTTAAATCAGAACGTTAATATGAAGTTGGACTCATTTGGACTTTAACCATTAGAGAATTTTCAGTCTAACAATAAACGCATGTCAGAAAAGTCTGAATGATAAACTACGCGACCGCTCGATAACCTGTAAAATGTCCCCAAATACAGGTGAGACAAGGGCACAAGTATGGAAAGGTTGAACAGATAACGCATTGAAAGACTGATATTATGTAAGAGAAGGGTATGTCCCTTACTATGAACAGAGAATACATTGATTGCTTGGCAACCTGGTTTTAACTCGGAACAACAGAATAACTTTTCTGCTAGGCTGTTTTAGAATGTTCCATAGAGGAGGCGATAAAATGGAATATTACTGTATAAAAGGGTAAGCGTCCAGTCCCCTTCTGGTTAGTATCCAACCGATTGATCGCCATAGTGTAATATAGAGATTGCCAGCACATAGTTGTTGGTTTGCAACACAATTATCCTGGACCTGGCTGTTTTCACTTGGATGATCTCTTGGGCACTTTGAACTCCGTTTGATTCATGAACAGAGGATGAGCCGAGCCCTGTGAATTCCCTCCCCCCCCCAGTTAAATCCCTTCAGGAGATGCATTCAGTCAATTGGAGGAGAGGGCATCACCGAAAGCATCTACCCCCCCCCCCAATGCAAGGATCAGGGAGAGGAGGTCAACACAAGTGCCGCCATTTTGGCGGAGGTTCCAGCCAGGTTTTTTTTTTGTGGAGATACTGAAGAAGATAGAGGATAGCAGATTGAAGAAAGAAGAGAAGATAAAAGATACAAGATAGAATATGTGGAAGTGGAAAGAGTGAGCGTGTGAAGGAGTGAGTGAATATGGGCAACGGGCAATACATTTTGTTCCCACATTAAAAACTCAAATTTCAAATCGAACCGAATGGGCAGGGGCCAACCAATTAGCCCAAATAGTTTTTGCCACATTTGCACGTCTGCTGTACTGTCACTGATTGACAGCTTAAGTCATCAATCACAAAGCTTTGGATCATGGAGGAAGGAAGAACATTTTAAAGAATGTATAGTAAAGTACTCAGAGGATTAGGGTTACTCACATAGTACTCCAATATTCATTTTTCTATAACAGGACGGAACACAAGAAATACTACTGAAACACTGAAATTCTTTCTACCAATACCGACTACGGTTAGCAGACACTGTCCATGGACCAAACTCTTTAAACGAGACAGATCGTGTTATACGTTATTACATGTATTTTAACAAATTTAATCTTAATCGCCGAATAAATCAAGTCTTTAATTTTATTGAAGACGCCAACCATGCAAAGCAGACAAACCTTTTCCAAATGTTTGAAAGTACGGTACGTGTCACGCTCCCCAACCATGACCACTGGAAATACACAGACGATTGCTCATAAAGATAAATGTTCCACAATCTTCCTTATTGTTTATACAGCGCCTACACTCTGAAAGGTCTTATTCTTTTTACTTTCCCACGGAAACATTAAATCGCACTTAATGATCCATTCCCATACGGTTCTCCCAGGTACAGGCATTGATCGAGACAGAGATCGTTATCTAAATTGTGAAACATGGGTGTGTTTTGTAGGTTACGGAGCACCGGGACCGTAACTCTGTGGGGGATATTTGGGTTGTCATTTTCTTGGATCGATTTATTTTCCTTTAAATGTTGGCGAGTCACTGTCAGTGAGTCGGCGATCGCTTCTTGGGGTTGGTAATTTGAGTGGAAGCTTTCTTGCCACCGATTGGCTGCGTTATGTAGCCAATCAGTGCTGAGAATCGTCTGACCACAGAGGAGGCAGGAAGTTACAGCAAGGGATTAATACTTCCTTTGGTGAGGCTGTCGGGCACATTAAACCGTCCATTTAAATTACATTTTAATTTGTTTTATAGTATACTTTCATTGAAATATTACTCCTAATAAAAAATGTCTCAAAAATACCGCACTAGTGTTTTGTTTTTATTAGGAAAATCATTATTACAGTGAATTCATTATTGGGGGGAAAAAATCAGATACTGATTTCACAAATAACAATGCCCATATACTTTGTGAAATATTCCAGCCGTATTAAATGACAATTTTTGTTTATCAATTACTATTACATCAAACTGGTACATAAAACACTCCCGTTACCAACGCAATTTTAGTGAACACCCAGAAATGCTGCAGTATTAGAAAAGAAAAAAATCAAGTGTTTAACCCCTTGTATACCAAGAAGGGTCTGTGACGCATCATATATATTTTTTATACACATATATATTTATATATATATATATATATATATATATATATATATATATATATAGCGCAGTTTAACCCTCTAAGATTCAAAGGCGGTAAAAATGAAAAGGAGTGTGGTGCATTTTGGCTTCTAAGAGGTTAAGCCGTAAACAGGAAAAAGTATTGCTTTCTGCAGTTATGTGCAAATTATTCAGAATGCTCTGTAGAATTAAAAAGAATAAAAAATATCGTATTCATGTACATATACAGCATTAAACAATGATTAATCCAAATGCATACAATATGTTAAGGTCACTCAGAGTCTGAGACTGTCCCTCCAGTTTCTCCAGATAAAGATATTAGAAAGATGCACCCCCCCCCAGGTATTAAAAATGAACAATTCCAAACGTAACAAGTGATAGGACTTGGAATAACATCTTTCCCTAGCACTGCGCTGCGGGGCCATCTAGTGGCAGGGAAAGGGATACATTCAAACCTGAATAAACAGTATTTTTGTTCAAAAACTAGTATCTTATATACAGCAAGACATATGAAAAATATTGCACTGAATGAGAATATCCTGGTTTTGAAATGTTTTCTTTCAAGCTTCGATAATGTTGCAAACAACATAACAAAACAGCCATTAAAAGTTGGGTAAAGGCACTTATACAGTATCTCAAAGCGGTCTCGTAACGATCAGTGTTACTCGGAGACTAACATATAAAATTCACCGCAACTTTGCAGATCAATGGGCCATGTTAACAGGTCAATTCCGGAGCAAATTACTAAAAGTAGCGCTGTCACCATGGAAACCAAGGGAAAAATCCTGCTGAATACACCACTGTTAGCACCATGCTCACGAAATAAATACAACCCAACATACTGCTATTCAGCCCAAAACTGGTGCAAGCATATTAACTCATCGGTCTATAACATTTTTATTATGCCGCAAAATAGGAAGATAATAAAAAGTTATTATTGTGTCAATTTAGGGCTATGTGCTATAAATTCTACATAATTTTAACCAACAGCAGTAGGGGGAAACTATATATTTCCTTTATGTGTGCATAACAAACATCAATGCTTAAATAGTCCCAAAAGGGGATTAAAAAGTGAATTATTTCACATAATATTTACGGCTGCAATTTTATTGTTTTACGTTATTACCAGTGTTTTGTTCTCCCCTTTACGTACATTTTTTTTTTTTACAAGGCAAATGCCGTGAGACAAAATATTATTTAAGAATTTAACGATCGCCAAGAAAGTTGCTAATCTGTCCGTTTACGTCCAGGACCCGTTTACACCACATTACGTGAGAAAGGCACAGATTTTGTGATTTTTAGGACCTGAGAAATCTGCCAAACTCCTCCAGTGTGTCGATCATCTTATTTTCACAGCATACATTTTTCAAAGAGGAGGTTTTACTAAAAATTAGAAAGAAAAAAAAAGACATTTTGGAGAAAAAAAACCCAAAAAACATACGAGGTTCCATAATAATATCCAGTTATTTTGGTCTGCGTACTCTTACCAGGAGAATACCGGCCGTTACCTTAACGTCTACCTATATACTTTTTTAATCAAATACCTACGTGTGATTTTTATATTAAAGAACTATTTTTTTGGCACTGAAATTTGGCCTTCAATTCAGAAATCCTGTTAATTTCATTCTGGCGAATTCAGCGGCACGTTAGAACGCTTCCTAGCCCAAAACGGAATCGTGAGATCAAATCGATCCATTTTATGCCGTTTATATGGACGCGGAAGCAGCTAACTAACCCGTTTTAATCACCGTTTACGATAGCATGTTTGAGACTTGTCTACGATTTTACAAGAGAAAGAAATAATCTACATTATTATATGAAAAACGCCAAAAATGCTCATTTACTAAAACCGTTCCTCTACTTTCATATAAAATAAAGAAAAAAAAAATAGAATAAAACCCTAGATCTTTTAGGAATTTCTTCTATGAAGAGTAGCCGACGTCTGCCAGCGTTTAGTGGATACCACCACACGATGAGTATTCCCCCCCCTCCCAGGTCAGAATCAACCCCGCGTATGGGTGGAAATTAAAACTTTCTCAGTTCCGCATAATCACCGTTCCCTTTTTCAGGATTTCCAGAGGAGCCACCAACCATGATCAGGAAAGGAGCAGTTAGTTGTGACAAATAGTTATTTAAATAGTGTGACAAAAATATCAAAAAAAATCAAATATTTGCTGATCATTTAAAAAACTGGAAACTTCCCCAGTTGCAGTATTTCAATAAGCACAATAAGCACAAATCGCAAATAATCTATACAGCATTTCACAATGATCGAATTTTAATATCCGTGTTTATGAAATTCCGTATGTATGTAAAACATGGTTAATTTAATTCAAATACCAGGCACTAAAAGCTCAGCATTTTATAGAAATTCTCCTTCATGTGTCAACTTCCCCTGACTGATTGTTGCTGTGGATTTTTCTATCTATCCAATATTTATATATAAATATTTTTATTCCAGTATTATATTTCATTGCCACCCTTAAGCATTTATCGTAACATAGGGAACCTATAACACACATTTAATAATAAAATGATTTACTATATTTGATTTAAAGGACTTGTAAAGGACTCACTAATAAACTCTAAGAACTTACCTTTGGAGCCATTCCGGTCTTGCTACCCGGCTACCCGGGCTGGTTCCAGACCTCCTCGGCTAGCGGGTGCCCATGCTAAACCCACTACCCTTCTGCAGACTAAACCGCGTGATCGATCGCACACTGAGCACATTGTCACCGTGCGGTCCTGTGAACATACCTACAGAAAATGCCTCGTTCTATTTAAGACTGAGACATTCATGACTGGGATATCCTTAGTTGGTGTATCATATTGTATATGGTCCTGTGCTGTTTTGAGGTGAATTTCCATTTTGACCTGGCTTGCTGATCCTGCTTTTTGGTTGCTGATTCGGCTCTTGGTTTGGACTTCTGCCATTGACACGGCTTGCTGACTATGCTCCTGGTTCTGATTTTGGCTTTGAATTGCTCTCCTGGTATGACCCGGCTTGTTGACTTTGCTACTGCTCCTTTTCTCCGTTTCTGTGTTTCCTTGTCTGCTCCGCTGAGATTGGCCAGAAGATGTCTGCCTTTGAGGTCTAGATTGAAAGCTTGGATCATAATGTGGACTAGTTCACCCAGACCCTGCAAAGTCATCTTGCACTGACTGATTCTACTCAAGGTCCAATTGCTGCTGCAGCTCACCCTCCACCACTTCCCGATTAGGGTCTCCCACCTGTGCAACATCTTCCTCCTCCTCCCAGATATGGGGAGAAATCTGGCCAGCTGTCAGGGCTTTCTGAACCAGTGCTCTATCCACTTTGAGATGTCTCCTCATTCACCCCAACATTTCTCAACCATTTGTTTTAGAGGTAGACATGTTTGAAATTGTAGCTGGGTGGTTTTGTCCCAACGTAAGACGTAAGATGGACCACTACATCCATGTGGTTTTTTTCTCGAAAATATGTTCTCCTGCTCAGAGGAATTACAATATCATCAACCTGCTAACTGCTTCTGATCATCCTAGCCCTTTCTAAGTGGCGTCTTCTACTAGAGGGTTCCCACCTACCAGTTACCATCCTCATACACTACAAAAACCTCCAGTATATCAATGATGCTAAGAGACTAAACCCGCCTGAAGCACAATAGGCTCTCTTCTTATCCCACTTCAACTGTTATCTCCTATCACCCTGGTTCCAAAACACAAAAGCGGATGCATTATCTCTACTGTATTGCTATGGAAGAGAAACCAGAGCCATAATCCATTTTACCCGCCAACCATATTATCTCTGCTGTCACTACTGCCATAGCCTCCCCATTTTTCCAGCGCATATCTCCACTCCAGACAATACCCCACCGGAAAGCTGTTTGTGCCTCCAGAGCACCGTGAGAAAATACTTCAGGTATATCATTAACCCAGCAACTTATTAACTAGATCTTCAACGCAACCTACATATTCCACACTAATTTCACCTTTCCCTTCTGAAACCTGTGAGTTTTAATAATTTTTCCCATTCTCTGGCCAGGCCTGGTAATGTCACTGTTCCATGGCTGAATATAACATTTGCGCCATCCTTGATTTTAAAGGGGACTTTGCAGTATCTTGCACACTAGAAGGTATACGGACCGGAGAAAAGGTCCTTGGTGCCAGCCTTGGATGTCCATGCTTCCCATCTGGTTCGTCGTTTTCACGCCAAGTATCCTCATAAACCCAGTGGAGCCCCTTGTGGCACTCTAGGGGGCTCTTGAGTAGAGGATACTGTAAGAACTTACCTTCGGTGCTGTCCTGCAACGTTCCAGTCCTGTCTCCTCCCGGCTGCTCCCATGGCAGGACCTCCTCCAATAGCTCCCTGTGCTCCAGACCTCCTCGGGAAGTGGGTACCTGTGCCGAACACGGCATTGACACGGCTTGCAGACTTCGCTCCTGGTTCTGATTTTGGCTGTGAATTGCCCTCCTGCTAAGACTCGGCTTGTTGACTACACTACTGCTCCTCTTCTCCGTTCCTGGGTTTCCTGGTCCACTCTGTCCTTTGTGATCTAACTCCTTCCGACATTAGAAAAATATCTTTATAATGGTCTCCTGTTTTAACTCTTAAGAGTTCCAACTGCATATAGTACATATTATTTAACTAGTCCAAAAGGACCACAGTTCCAATAATACAACTATCTCGTGGCATGTATGAAAGTTACTTGGTTTGCAATTTATGGGGCAATAAGGTGGAGAAAACCTATTAATTAATTTAACTTTAAAAACATTTCATAAGTTTCCATAGTGTAAGTAGTGTTTCGGGTTGTCATCTAAATGTAACTAAGCAAAACTGGCCTGGCCCCTGGAGGGAAAAATCTGCCTAGCCCCTAAAAGGATAAATTAAAAAAAGACATACACATAATTGCAAATATAAGAAAATGAGTCTTTTCATATAATGCTAATAGTTACATTTATATTTTTTCATACTTAATGTATTATAAAAACAGGATGTGCTACTTTTATTATGAAAGACCATATTACATATAAAAAGGTTTGGCTTTTTAAAAATATTTCTGAATACTGCAGTTCCACATTTACACCTCTGAGCGCCGCTGTTTACCAGCATGGTAAAGAATAAGGAACTAGAAATCCACTATCATTTCCATTATTAGCACACACTGAAGGTCTGTAGCAAGAAAAACAGCCATTTTTGAATCTCAAAACAGAAACAATACATGTGATATGTTCATCTGTATTCTTGTAAATAAGAAAACCTGTACTATATATTTTCTTACCAACTGGATTACAAAATATCAAGAAGTTGAAGATTTTAAGCGCTGGGAATGGCTAAAATGAAAACCCAGGATTTACTGAACTATCAAGAAATCTGGTGGCAAGTAGTATTCTTCTTATTTCTGTGGCTTTGTCATTTAGTATCTGGTCAGCTTCTTTATTCCATTGATGAAGAAATGAAAAAAGACTCTGTCATATCAAATATTGCTAATGATCTTGGATTGGATATTAAACAGCTTTTATTCAGAAAATTCCGTATTGCATCACGTGTTTCAGAGAAATATTTTTATATCAATTTAGAAAATGGAAATGTATATGTTAAGGACAGGATAGATAGAGAGACATTGTGTGGGGCTGAAACTGCCTGCTTCTTAACGTTTGATGCGGTAGTTGAAAATCCCTTACATATTTTTACAGTAATCATAGAAATTAAGGATATAAATGACAATACCCCAGTATTTGTCCATGATACCTTGTCTTTGGAAATTATAGAAACTATTTTACCAGGAGCACGGTTTGTTTTACAAACTGCAGAAGATCCAGATATTGGTATTAATTCTGTACAAACCTACAAGCTCAGTGATAATCAGCATTTTACAATGAATGTAAAGACAAGCACGGATGGCAGTAAATTACCAGAACTTGTTTTAGAGAAACCTTTGGACCGGGAGACAAAACATATTCATGAATTAACTCTAACAGCAGTAGATGGAGGACAACCTATTAGATCTAGCACTGTACTGATTAAAATTATTGTTTCTGATGTCAATGATAATTTACCTATATTTACACAAGAAGTATATAAAGTGAGCATAAGTGAAAACACTCCAATCAACTTTACAGTCATTCATGTAACAGCAACCGATCAAGATGAAGGATCCAATGCACAGATTACATATTCTTTTACAAAAAAAACTGGAAATGTTCCTTATACCAGTATTTTTACCATAAATGCCACAAATGGAGAAATTAAAACAAATAAAAAATTGGATTTTGAAGTAGCAAGATATTATGAAATGTCTATACAAGCAAAAGATGGAGGAGGTCTTGTGGCTCAGTCGAAGGTGTTAGTAGAAATAACAGATGAGAATGATAATGCACCTGAGATATCCATTTCCTCGTTATCAACTCCAGTTCCTGAGGATTCGGTATCAGGCACATTGATCGCACTGATTAAGCTCCACGATCAAGATTCAGGGGAAAATGGAGATGTGGACTGCAAATACTTGAGGAAACACCATTTCAGTTAATATTGTCATCTAGTAGATATTACAGAATTGTTACAACAAGTGCTTTGGACAGGGAGAAAATATCAAGTTATAACATCACAATCCTAGCTACTGACAGAGGATCTCCTCAGCTTTCAAGTGCAAAAATGATCAGCTTAGAGATATTGGATGTTAATGACAATCCACCAGTATTTGAGAAATCAACTTACCATGCTTATATATTGGAAAACAACCGACCAGGAGCCTCCGTTTACAGTATACATGCTTCAGATAATGATAGTGGAGATAATGCCAACATTATTTATTCTATTACTAGTTCCAATACAGAAGATTTCCCAGTGTCCTCTTATCTTTCCATTAATATAGAAACTGGAGTTCTTTATGCTCAGCGATCATTTGATTATGAGCAAAACAAGGAGTTTGTAATTCAAGTAACAGCCAAAGATAGTGGATCCCCATCTCTGAGTAGTAATGCGACATTAATAATTCATATAGTGGATCAGAATGATAACGCACCAATGATACTGTACCCATCAACAGAAAGTGGTGGATCGACTTTGTTTGAAATGATCCCTTTGGCCTCAGAAAAAGGTTCTTTGATCACCAAGGTGGTTGCGGTGGATACTGATTCAGGACATAATTCCTGGCTGTCCTTTTATTTTTTGCATGTATCAGAACCATCTCTATTTAGCCTTAATCAGCATACTGGGGAAATAAGGACAACACGTATGCTTGAAGAGAAAGATGCTTTGAAGCATAAGGTAGTGATTATGGTGAAGGACAATGGAGATCCCTCACTTTCTGCAACAGCTACCTTAAATTTAATTGTTGCCGATCATTTTCAGCAGGTGGACCCCAATCTCAGTAATCAACTCCATGACGAAGAGTTGTCTTCCGATTTACAAATGTATTTAGTGATTGCTCTGGCATTGATTTCCTTCTTGTTTATTATAAGTGTTATGTTGGTTATCATATCAAAGTGTAGAGAATTGAGATCACCTCCTTCATTTGGATCTCTTAGTACAAATCTGTATTCTCAAGTTGATCCCAGGATGCATTCTCTATATAACAATGGGACTTTGCCCTTGCCATACTCATATAATGTTTGTGTGGCTTTGGATTCAACAGAAAGTGACTTTACTTTTATAAAACCAAGCCAAGATATCCCTATAGACAATCTTATCGATGCTGATGATTCAGGACTTGGAAATGAAAATTTGAAAGAAGCATTACCTCCTAGCAGTCTTGAGCAGGTGAGTACAAGAAAGCAAGACTATCAAGTCCAGCACTAACATTTTGAATATGAAGTGTTTTAAAACAAATCTTTTATTTTTATGTTACTTTTGTAAGTAAAATGTTTAACTATATAGAGTAAAAAATTAAATTACTGTAGACAGAGTATACATTGATACATTGATATCATTAGCAAGATACAACAAGTTAATTTGTCCAACAGGGTGATTTTTTGAATCTCGAGAGAAGAAGAATGTAATGTTTAGCTGATGAGATGTGAGATTTGGCTGATCTGTTGTTTAATTAGGTCTCTACGATTATCTCTGTGCCACTAAGATACTCTTCAATTTGTAATCTAAATCATTTTTGGTAAGTCTTCTCCACATCTCCACAGATGTAACCCTGCAGAACGTTCCCTTAAATGCCGGCACTTCTGGTGACGTCCTCTCCCAGATCTTGCAAACAGGGTTGAGGACATCACCCAAAGAGATGTCATTTTGCCCTAAGGTTAACTCAAGGTGTTGAATGGGCCAAACGCAAACCAAAAAATAGTTTTTGGACCATTTGCATCATTTACTTCTTGAATATTTTAGGGTTTTACATTCAAATTGTGATGACTATGATAGCCATTTGTGTCTTTTGCCATAAAATACACAATACATTATATCACTTAAACATAATTTTATTAATAATCATACTTTGGATGAGACCTCCAGAAGTTGTTTTCCATTTTCATCTATGCTTTTAGAGTTAATGACTTCACTGATATTCTTTTTGGTATGGATAATAGAGGCACAGTTCCTCACTAAGCAGAGATATTTGATGAATGGGAATGTTGATCATAGCTTGTTTTTTAGGTTTGTATATCTTTATCACTTACTTGATAGTTGTGATTTCTATACACAGATCCCTTTGTTATTTTAATTATTTGGTTTTTTATAGAGCACTGTGCAATGAGTAGATAGGACATATCAAGTAGTATATAATAGACTTGTTCAATCAGCTTTGTATGAATTGCAGATTTACAGAATTTATGTAAATTCAGCCATTCATATGAATCCCTGAATCGGACAAAAGGAAAGCAAAAGGCCCTTAATTTTCATTCAACATTCATGGGACCACATTCACTCACATTCTCTCGCACTCCCTCATACTGTTCTTCACTCTCTCTCATACTCTCTAAATGTTTCCTTACCTTCTCTGCTGACCACTTCCTCTTCTGCTTCCGCTACCTTCTTCTACCTTCTCCCTTCTCTTCTCTATTCTATCTTCAATCCTTAATCTTCTTTCTTCATCCTCATTTTCATGGACATAACCCGGCAACTTCCGCCAAAGTGGTGGTGCTGCGGTGAAGTCCTCCCGATCTGATTGGAGGAACAGGAAATACAACACAGCAGTGCAGCTATTTTGGCGGAAGTTGCCGGGTTATGTCTGTGGAGATACAGACGAAGAAAGAAGATTAAATATTGAAGAGACAAGAGAATGGAAAAGATACAAAAAGATGTGGAAGAGTAAGTGGTTGGCAGAAGTAGTCTGGAGAGAAGGTAGGGAAACATTTAGAGAGCGTGAGAGAGTGAACAAAAATGAGAGTGTGAGAGATAGTGTGAAAAGGTGAGTGTGAGTGAATGATTGCACTGGACAACAAATTTTATTCCTGAATTAAAAACGCCCCAAATGGTGAAGAGGGCCTTGCTCAAATGAGCTTACAACTTAGAGTTAACAATTAGTAGTTAATTAAATAACTTTAATGAACTGCACAGACATCTATGTCATTAAAACATTAGTTTTAGTCTAGGGGTAGCAAACAATCAGCCCAACAATCATTCCACTACCTACTGGGTAGACTGCATTTAGCAATATTGTGTTTTTAGATACTCTCACGCATCAGAGGCGTACTCCTCTTCACATAGTGTGGATCAGACAGCGGGTCCTATGCGGCCAAGCCGTGTGAGTGCTCTGCATGAACTTTTTTAAATACTTTAATTATGAACGTGGCTGCAGCCTGTCAGTCACTCAGCTTGACTAAAGGGTTCTTGTTTCTGATTGCTTCTTCACCCTGTCAATCTGGCGAACGCTTTATAAATCTTCCTTTGCGCCGCGTTGTGTTGCCTGTTTAGTTTAGTTGCTGTGTTTAAACAGTTTAGTTTAGTTTCATTTTGGGTACCAAACTTTGGTTTGACCTGGACTATGTTTGAGTTTCTTTTCTTGTATCCTGACTCCTGGCTTGTTTAAGACTATTATTTACCTGTTTCTGCTGTTTCTCTTCTCTGGTACCCAGCACTTTGATAGGCAGTGAATTCCCAGCAGCCACTGAGTACCCTTAGGCGCTACCTCTAAGAGAAATAGGAGTTTTCGTATGTGAATACCCTACCGCCGTGATTGTGGGTCCTTCTATGCACAAATACAGTTACAAGTCGCCGTCATCTTCATATTGCAACTATGTTCTCAACATTGCAGTTTTCTTTGTGCTTCTTCAAAAGAGCTTGGACCCCCGTCTGCCTTAAAAGTGCCTTGGAGAAACCTTGCCAATGCAGTGTCTTGTGTCTTGTTGCTTACTGTTGACATTAAACTGTAAACAGTTTGGTTGAAGTTAATGATTGTGTTTTAACCTACATATTAAATTGATGACCATTATTACCTGTTTTGTATGAGAGGAAGTGATCAGGGAGTGGTGGTGGTTAATTGCTGCTTCCCAGAGACACAGAAAAGTAGTCCCTTCCATGGAGACTCTGGGGCATACCCAAAGAATTCCCAGGTATGCCAATATTTCATATTAAGCTTGTGTTCATTGTAAAATATAAACGTGCATATTTTTTTTATTCGATTCAATCAAAATTGTTCTTTAAAATGTGCCACTGATATTTACAAAAGAAAATTCATGAAAAGTCCTTTCAAAAAGTGATAATGTGCGCTCCTAATATTATGAATTGGCCTAAGACAAAGATTCTAAAAGCAAAGTTTCCCCATTTGTTAAACATAATCCAAAATTGGTTTTCATGAAAAACATGAATTGACAAAGATAATGCACTCTTCTTGTATAGAAGCCTTGTATAAAAGCACTAGCTTTAACAGGCCTGTGAACCATAAACAGCAAGACACCTTGTGCCAAAGAGAACATCTCTCAATATGAAACTAAATGTTGTGTTTTGGTATTTATACCATTGGAGTCACTGTGATAAATTAATCTGTGTGTCATGGAAGTCATCTTTTCACATATCATTCAGAAAAGGTTGGCCACAAATATTATCATCATGTTATTTATTTACCATTTGTTCAGAATTCCGGTTTTGCTTACTAAACCACAAGTTTGTATCGTAATGCGAGACCATATTGGAACGTTGTATCTAAAAGATTGATGAATAGCATTTTAACAGGTACATCTATACAATGTTTTGCTAATTTCTATGAATTGGATTTGAGAAAATAAATGATACACCACCATACTTGTATTGAATATGAAATATATCAAAAAGCATGGCCAGGAGAAAATATTTCTGAATACTGTAGTTACTCATTTAAGCCTCTGAGCGCCGCTGTTTACCAATTTGGTGAAGAATATGGAACTAGAGATCCATTTCCATCACTAGTATAAGTACTGCATATCCACAAGAAACAGCCATTTCTGGATTTTCCTACAGAACAAACACAATGTAGTTATTACATCCACCCAACAATATTGTCTTTTATTGGATTGCAAATTAAAACACAATTTAATCTACAATCAAAGAAGTTGTAATGAGAATGGCAGATATGAATGTCCTGGATTTACAGAAATGCAATGGATTCAGATGGCAAGTAATTCTTTCCTTGTTATTTTCTTGGCTTTGTCATTCAGTCTCTGGACAGCTTCATTATTCCATTCCTGAAGAAATGAGAAAAGACATGGTCATAGCAAATATTGCAAAAGACCTTGAATTAGAGATTAATCAGCTCCCATTTAGAAGATTTCGTATTGTTTCTCGTGTTTCAGAAAAATATTTTTTTATCAATTTAGAAAATGGAAATTTATATGTTAAACAAAGGATAGATAGAGAGATACTGTGTGGGAGAGCAACTACCTGTGCATTAACATTTGATGCAGTGGCTGAAAATCCCTTAAATATTTTTACTGTAAACATTGAAATTCAAGATATAAATGATAATGCTCCAATATTTTTTCATGACACCATCACATTAGAAATTCTTGAGTTTACCCTACCTGGAACCCATTTTATTTTAGAAAATGCAGAAGATCCAGATATTGGCATTAATTCTGTGCAGACCTATAGACTCAGTGATAATCAACATTTTACACTAAAAGAAAAAATCAGTAGTGATGGCAGTACATCGCCACAACTTATCTTACAGAAACCTTTAGATCGAGAAACACAAAGTATTCATGGATTAATCTTAACTGCCTTGGATGGAGGAAATCCAGTGAAATCTGGAACTGCACTGATTAGGATTATTGTTGTTGATGTAAATGACAACTTTCCAATATTTACACAAGAAACATACACAGTCAGCATAAGTGAAAATATTCCAATCAATTCCACAGTGCTTCGTGTAACTGCAACTGATCAGGATGAAGGATCCAATGCAAAGATTACCTATTCTTTTACAAAAACATCACGGTATAATGATGTATTTAGAATCAATTCTACAAATGGAGAAATTAAGACGAGTAAAATGTTTGATTTTGAAAACATACAAAATTATGAAATGTCCATACAAGCCAAAGATAGTGGTGGGCATGTGGCTCAGTCCAAGGTGTTAGTAGAAATAACAGATGAAAATGATAATGCACCTGAGATATTTGTCACCTCAATATCGACATTCATTAGTGAAGATTCCCCGCCTGGAACATTAGTAGCACTAATTGAAGTCCTTGATCAAGATTCAGATGAAAATGGAGACGTTGACTGTCAAATCATTGACAAAACACCTTTTCAATTTATATCATCCTCTAGGAGATATTACAGAATTGTTACAACAAGTGATCTGGACAGAGAAAATGTATCAAGTTATAATATCACAATTCGGGCAACTGATAGGGGATCTCCTCCACTTTCAAGTTCAAAAGTCATCTGCTTAGATATACTGGATGTTAATGACAATCCACCAGTGTTTGTGAAATCCACTTATCAAGCCTATGTGCCAGAAAATAATCTACCAGGAGCCTCAATTTACCAAATACATGCTACCGACATAGATTCTGGAGACAACGCTAAAATTATTTATTCAATTTCCAGCTCAAATGCAGACGATTTACCATTATCAGCTTACCTTTCTATTAATATAGAAACTGGGGTTCTTTATGCTCAACGCTCATTTGACTATGAGCAGCACAAGGAGTTTATAATCTACGTCACTGCAAAAGACAATGGATCCCCATCTCTCAGTAGCAATACAACATTAATCATCTATATAGTGGATCAGAATGATAACGCACCAAGAATATTGTATCCATCAGTCGAAAGTGGTGGTTCAACATTGTTTGAATTGGTTCCTTTTGCTACCGGACAAGGTTCTTTAATTACTAAAGTGGTGGCAGTGGATGCTGACTCTGGACATAATGCATGGTTATCATATCATTTCATACCAAATCAAGTGTCAGAACTATCTCTTTTCACCATTAGTCAAAACACAGGTGAGATTAGGACATCACATGCTTTTCAAGACAAAGATGTTTTGAAGCATAAAGCTGTAGTTATGGTAAAAGATAATGGGCACCCTTCTCTCTCGGCAACAGTGACACTGAGTTTCATCGTTGCAGATAATTTTCAGCAGGTGGTTCCAAAACTCAGCAATCAACTTAGTGATGAAGATTTTCCATCAAATTTGCAAATGTATTTAGTGATTGCTTTAGTACTGATTTCCTTTTTATATATATTAAGTGTTATGTTGGTAATTATATCAAAACTGAAGGAATCAAAATCTTCTACAACATTTGGTTCTCTTGCTACAAATCTATATTCTCAAACTGATCCCAGAATATTCTCACAATGTAACAATGGGACCTTACCTCTGCCATACTCATACGATGTTTGTGTGGCTTTGGATGCAAGCGAAAGTGAATTTACATTTATAAAACCAAATCAAAATGTCCCAGTAGAGAATCTTATCGATGCTGAAGATCCCAGACTTGGAATAGAAACATCAGAAGCCACCAGTGACATTGTTGAGGTGAGTTATAGAAGAGCAAAGTATTGTGTTATTTGTCAAAAGTTTGTTTGGAATTTATCAATGAAGACTTTATGTTTTAACTTATGGTTAGGTATATTCTTAATATGATGGCTTAGAATAAATTAATGTATATGGTTGACTTCAACTAAAGCTCATTTTGCCCCTCAGAGCATAAAGAATGTGTAAAACTAGCAGTGATTTTTCATGTCATAAATATGGATGAGCGTTATTAAGTGATTTAAGGAGATATTTTTGGTGTACTTCTTTTGTAATTTAGCATCTACAAAATATACAATTGTGAAATTACTTTAAATATGTTGTGTGCCTTGCTTGATATTAAGTGTTATTCATGTATAATTACAGCAACATTTACTTCTGTGTCTATTTTTAGGATTTGTCTTGTAACCCATTATAGTACTATGGTTTTACGACATTTTACTGTGTTACAGTGTATTATTATTATTGTAAATAGGTAAACAGCGAAAGTCAAGCATGGGTTGGTAAGACTAGCAGAGGAGTAATTCAATGGATAGATGTCAAGTTCTAAAGTGAAAGGGTCCTATTTGTGTTTCATCTGCTGGCTTTCTAGTAGGAATTGTTATTGAGGGCCAATTTGGCAAGCCCAGACTAAAAATGGTTTTGCGCGTTAACTTCATTGGAGGCTTTTCTGTCACAACTGTGTTATAGAAATTCTGACTTAAGAATTTTGTGGGTTGAAATCTGTGCCAAAGGTTACCAGGCTGCTATTGCTAGTATCTACTCGTTATTATATGAGGCTGAGGTCCATCTAAATATTAGCTGTTACGATTTAATGGTATGATTCCCTAGGCATGACCCAGGGCAGCTCCTCCTTAGGAGCCACTGCCCGGGATATGAAGTTATACTGTATCCTGTGCTCCAAAGTGCTCTCCGTGCTTTAAATGGGCTCCTTGTGGAGATCAGATATCTCCCATTTAACCTCCCAGAATATGCCACTGGTAAGGTATAAGATATTACTAAACTTCCAAAGGTGTAGCTGGAATTACATATATTTAATTTTAAGCTGTATTTCAACACTGTTTGAAATGCTTTCAACAAAAAATAGTTTTTCAAAAAATGTTATTGATATTTAATCTTTAGGTACTCCCTAAAGCTTCTTTAATAAGCTGATAATAAATCTTGTATATATTCCAAAAATGCCAAAAAATCTTTCGCTCTCTCTCTCAGTCCTGTCTGTTCCCCCAGACACTCTCCCCTTGCCTTGTATCTGCCTCTACCAGTTCACTTACCTTATCCAGCCAATTTCTGGTCTCCTCTGATCTCTCTTTGCTGAAGCAGTAACCATACTGACAGGAGAGGTGAGAGAGTGGCGTAAGGAAAAGGGAGGAGGGGGTCATTATGTCAGGTAGTGTCCTTCTGCAGATAAAAAGGAGAAATGAGAGGGGTAATATGACACTTGGTTGTCTGTAGAGGGAGATTCTTACATGCACTAAAATTGTAAATTGCCTACTAATTGTGCCCGCCTGGTATTTTTACATTCTACTTAATGTAAGGAAGACTTACTTTACTGAGGGGTGGTAGGTATGTGAAACAGCCTCCCAGCAGAAGATGCTTGAGGTACACAGAACCCCTGAAATGTATACTATGCTAATCACAGCATGTATAAGCTTGACCCATTTTGGCAGCCATCACAGAAAATGTGTTAGAATCCCTGCTGCACAAAAATACTGGTATTTAACTGAGGCACCGGCGTCAAATCAAATCTTATTTGCATCTGAGCCATGGACAGAGGGACAACTTCAACAAGAGCAACAAGAGATGAAGAAATTATTCTAAAATGTTATACCAAGCTCTTTTTCTTTTTGGTTGTTAGTTGAACCACAAATTATCCATAATTAGGAATATATTTGTATAAGGTTACATCATAAATGTAAAATGTATTAAAAATTCCAAAATGATTATTATAGAGAAAATTCTCATATCTGATGGCAATATTGGGTATAGGTTAATACAGTAATGGAATTTAAACATTCATGGGACAGGCATAATTTAAAGTTGAATGAGACAGGCATACAGCTATTCTGAATCTAAGACAAGATCAAGGACTGATTAAAACCTGATTAAAACTACATTGTTTTTCTAAAGCACATTAAAATAGTTTGGATAGGAAGAAATACATCTAAATACTGCAGTTCCCTATTTACACCTCTGAGCGCCACTGTTCACCAATTTGGTCTGAGAATATGGACCTACAGATACTCTGGTATTTCCATTGCTAACACAAATACAGCAGATCTCCAAGGAACACATACATTTTTTATTTTTCTACCTGGATTCCACCTGGATTTAGCATTGCCTATTTTTCTGGATTACAAATTACTTTACATCATGAAGAAAGATGTACTTTCAGAATATCTGATACTGGTAATGGCTGGGATGAAAACTCTGGACTCACAGAAACACAAAGGAATCAGATGGCAAGTAATTCTTTTATTGTTTTCCTGGCTTTGTCATTCAGTATCTGGACAGCTACGTTATTCCATTCCTGAAGAGATGAGAAAAGACTCAATTATAGCAAATATTGCAAAAGACCTTGAATTAGATATTAATCGGCTCTCATTACGAAGATTTCGTCTGGTTTCACGTGTTTCAGAATATTTTTATATCAATTTAAAAAATGGAAATTTGTATGTTAAGGACAGGATAGATAGAGAGACACTTTGTGGTGTAGCATCTACTTGCTTCTTAACATTTGATGCAATGGTAGAAAATCCCTTAAATATTTTTACAGTAGACATTGAAATTCAAGACATAAATGACAATCCCCCCATATTTTTTCATGACATTATTAAATTAGAAATGATTGAACTTAGTCCACCAGGAACAAGATTTGCTTTGGAAAATGCAGAAGATTCAGATATTGGAAATAATACTGTACAGACATACAAACTCAGTGACAATCAACATTTTACATTAAGTGAAAAGACCAGAAGTGATGGCAGTAAATATCCAGAGCTTGTCCTAGAGAAACCTTTAGATCGAGAAACACAAAAAAATATTGAACTAATATTAACTGCCTTGGATGGAGGAAATCCAATGAAATCTGGAACTGTACTGATTAGGATTATTGTTGTTGATGTAAATGATAATTTCCCTATATTTACACAAGAAATATATAAAGTCAGTGTAAGTGAAAATATTCCAATCAATTCTACTGTTCTTCATGTAACTGCAACTGATCAAGATGAAGGAACCAATGCACACATTACATATTCCTTTACAAAAACATCAGGGGATGTCCTTTATAATGATATGTTTAGAATAAATGCTACAAATGGAATAATCAAGACAACTAAAATGTTTGATTTTGAAAACATACAAAATTATGAGATCTCCATACAAGCAAAGGACAGCGGTGGCCTTGTTGCCCAGTCCAAGGTATTAGTAGAAATCACAGATGAAAATGACAACGCACCTGAAATATCTGTCGCCTCATTATTGACTCCTGTTGCTGAGGATTCCCCAGCTGGCACATTGGTAGCCTTAATTGAAATCCTCGATCAAGATTCAGGTGACAATGGAAAAGTTGACTGTCAAATCATAGATAAAGCACCTTTCCAGCTTATATCATCATCATCTAACAGATATTACAGAATTGTTACAACAAGTGCTTTGGACAGAGAGAAAGTATTAAGTTATAACATCACACTTATCGCAACTGACAGGGGATCCCCTCCACTTTCAAGTTCAAAAACCATCACCTTAGAAATATTGGATGTTAATGACAATCCACCAGTGTTTACGAAATCCACTTATCTAGCCTATGTGCCAGAAAATAATCTACCAGGAGCCTCCATTTACAAAATGCATGCTACCGATATTGATTCTGGACACAATGCTAAAGTAATGTATTCAATTTCCAGCTCAAATTCAGACAATTTTCCAGTATCCGTCTACTTTTCTATTAATACAGAAACTGGAGTTATCTATGCTCAACAATCATTTGATTATGAGCAGCACAAGCAGTTTATGATCAATATAACAGCCAAGGACAAAGGGACACCCTCTCTTAGTAACAATACAACATTAATACTCCATATAGTGGATCAGAATGATAATGCACCAAAGATATTGTACCCATCATCAGATAATGGTGGTCCCGCTTTGTTGGAGATGGTCCCTTTTGCCTCTGAACAAGATTCTTTAATAACTAAGGTAGTTGCTGTGGATGATGACTCTGGACATAATGCTTGGCTCTCTTATAATTTTATACATGTAGCAGAACCATTTCCATTTAGTGTCAGTCAAAACACAGGTGAGATCAGAACATCACGTTTATTTCAAGAGAAAGACTTGCAAAAGCATAAAGCTGTGGTTACGGTGAAAGACAATGGAGACCCCCCTCTGTCAGCAACAGTGACCATAAGTTTCATTGTTGCAGCTAATTTTCAGCAGATAGCTCCCAAAATCAGTAATCTCACTGATGAAGATTCCCCCTCTACTTTGCAAATGTATTTAGTGATTGCTGTAGCTCTGATTTCCTTTTTGTTTGTTTTAAGTGTTATGTTGATCATAATTTCAAAATGTAAAGAATCCAAGTCTGCACCAACCTTTGGATCTCTAAATCTGTATTCTTCAGTTGATCCCAGGATGCTTTCCCAGTATAGTAATGGAACTTTGCCTCTGCCATACAATGTTTGTGTTGCTTTAGATTCCAGTGAAAATGACTTTACTTTCCTAAAATCAAGTCTAAATGTTCCTGTGGACAATCTTATTGATACTGAGGATTCTGCATTTGGAAATGAAAGTTTAAAGAACAATTTAGCTACAGACCATCAGGTACGTAAGTCGTAAGTCCTGTGTACACTGTACAATAGTATATCAAAGAAACATATACAAGTTTTCTATCTATAGTAATGATGCAGCAAAAGAAAACTTTACTAGCAGTCTTGAACAGACACAAATTATGGCTGCTTAATATATGTTAGTGTGTTGTTTTAGAATAGAGTCATTTATGATGAAAGATCATGAAGGTTCAGCACCATGTAATATGTCTTAAAACAGTCGGAAAAGGCAAACTTTGTTAATGTTTGCAAAATGTATTTTTAGAAATTCCAGTGTTCCAGTGAGTTGCCCAGCTTACTGCATCACCTCATACTAACTTAACATAATAACCTAACATAATAAACACTAAGTATCCTAATGACTATTCAGTTGAGTTTCCTTGGTGGCCAACCTTGGTGAGCTACATAGGTTGAACTATCCCTATATATCTGTTGTTAGAAGATTTTTCATCAAGTTATCCTTTTTTTAGGGCTACTCAATCTCTTATGCCATATTTCACTGCGGTAGGCTCTTTAAAATGCATAGTGAATGCAGCCAGTGTAAACTCTTAGTAACAGTACTTACTTTGTAGCATGTGTACCTGCTACCTTTTTCAGACTACACCTCCTTACTATACAAAACTCTTAAACATGGACATGAGTGTCTATGTCAAAGCTTATGGACATATATAATGGTCTTCACTAAATATCCGTCGTTAAGCCTCATGTGCCTTACTATAGTTGTGTTAAACATGACTGTATCATTGATTATGTGTCATTGTGGTAATGGTTTGGCAAAGGAGAAAAAATGTTGATTGTACCAGATAAGTAGCCACAGATCTTAGTGATGGTAGGTCTATTAAATCTATGGAACTAAAACACGTGCTGTATAGTTTCTTAGATGTTAAAATTTGTATTTTAGATCCAAGTCACTCTAAACAATCCTAGAAAAATACATTACAAATCCTAAATCTTCTTCACCAAATGAACCATCAAAGAGGTTCACATAAATTCTGTGTGTGTCAAGAATAATATGTAAATGAGTGTTACTATACTATTCAAATTAGGCAAACATAGTTTAGAAATGTGCATATTCTTTGTCTTTTATAAGTGCAAATCTTAATTTTGTTATTTCAAACAATGTAAACACTCATAATGTAAATCTTCTGATGGCCTACAACATAGATTTTACATACCAGCCACTCATTTAAGTACTCAACTAATTTATCAAATAGTATTTCTCATAGAACTATTGTTCATGTATAGACAATACAGTAGAGCCCTGCGTGGGACTGTTTTTTAATCCTGCCCCCGCTGATTTTGTGTCCAATCCCTCCCGATCCCGCAATGTGTGTGTTCCACTCCCGCAACATGTTTGTCCAATCCCGCCCGCTCCCGCCACACGTATGTGGTCAATCCGGCCTGCTCCCCCCACATATGTGGTCAATCCCGCCCATCCCCTTATCTGATCTGCAGATTTCCCACGCAGTCCCGCAAGGCTGCCCTCACCTTGCTCCCTCACAGCGCCTCTTCTCTTGTTCTGCACAGGAACACAGCGGAGTAACGGGAAGTGACATCACATCACGTGACTCCGCTGGGTTCCTGGGCAGAACAATAGAAGAGGCGCTGTGAGGGAGCAGCGCGAAGGCAGCCTTGTGGGACTGCACGGGATTACCGGGACCACAGGTACAGTGTCTGAGCGCCCGCTCCCGCCCGCAACACCAGCAAGATCTGTATCCCAATGCAGTCCTCTACTATACAGTACTGTTTTTCCAATAGCTGTCTAGTATTATGATTTTTTCTTGATTTTAGTAGTGGAGGATTGAACAAATTAACTTTTTTTCCCACTCTCATCATGTTTGCTCGGGTGATGGTAGCTAGTATGCAGTGTTAGCTAATAACATGTATGACAGCACAAAAATAGTAGTTAAATTTAGCTTGTTTAGTTCATGAGAACATCTAGGTGTTTGTACAATGATGACGTTACATGCAAATGCAGCAGGTCAGGGCCGGACTGAGGATGGTGAGGTGTTCTTGGCACTAGATGGCTGCCTGATGACGCAAAGGCGGCCAATGGCTTCACGCTATGTTTTTATACTCATGTAGTTTGCGGCCAGGCATATACAGCCACTAGCCTCACATGTGTTTTGCTATTGGCCAGCAATGGGAATTTGCCAGTGTGCCAGATGTCCAGTCTCGCCCTGTAGCAGATCCTGATTTTGTCAAGAGACCCAAAATATTCCTTGACTTATCTAGAACTGTCACACAGGATTGGTGTTTTCTAAACTTGACAACTATATCTGTTTTCTAAAAAAAAAAATCTAGAAAATGCTGATGATGTATTATAAGCCTTTAGAATGTAAATAATGTGTCAAAGAGTAGCAGGTCATCATTTGGAAGAAATTGAAAGAATGGGCCTTGGAACATTTTTCTGAACCATAATTTATGCTACATATACTACTTTATGTTTTCACGTAAATACATTATAATAAAACTATGTTAGTCACAGAAAATATCAATGCAATATATTTTAAATGTTTTATTGCATTACATAAAATGCATCATTGTGCTTATTTTTAAGCATAGTCTATATTGCACAGATGATATATTCTAGGTGTAGTCGTGTAGTTCCACAATTACACCTCTGAGCGCCGCTGTTCACTAACAAGGAGAAGAATATGGAACTGGAGATCCACTGGTATTTTAATCAACATCACACACACACTGCAGATCTGCAAGAAGAAATACAGACATTTTTGGATTCTCCCACCAGCCAAACATAGACAATGATGTTACCATAGTGAGAGAAGTGGATTTAACCAAAAGTATTATCAAATATTGGATTACAAATACTTCTGCACCTAAGAACAAATATCACTGAAATTTCTTGGATGATGAAAATGGCTGAGATAGGAACCCAGGATTCACAGAAATACAAAGGAATCAGATGGCAAGTAATGTTTTCCTTGTTATTTTCTTGTCTTTGCCATTCAGTTTCTGGACAGCTGCATTATTCAATTCCTGAAGAAATGAGGAAAAACATTAGATATTAAACAGCTCTCACTTAGAAGACTTCGTCTTGTTTCACGCTTTTCAGAGAAATATTTCTATGTCAATTTAGGAAATGGAAATTTGTATGTTAAAGACAGGGTAGATAGAGAGACACTGTGTGGGAGAGAGCCTACCTGCTTCCTAACATTTGATGTTGTGGTTGAAAAACCATTAAATGTTTATACTGTACACATTGAAATTCAAGATATAAATGATAATTCCCCATTTTTTTTTCGTGACATTGTCACATTAGAAATTGTTGAGACAACATTACCGGGAACGCATTTTATTTTGCAAAATGCAGAGGATCCAGATATTGATATGAATTCTGCACAGTCATATCAGCTCAGTGATAATCAGTTTTTTACATTGAATGAAAAGACTGGGAGTGATGGCAGTAAATTTCCAGAACTTGTGTTAGGGAAACATTTGGACCGGGAGACACAAAATATTCATGAGTTAATTCTAACAGCCCTAGATGGAGGAAACCCAGTTAAATCTGGTACCGCACAAATAAAAATTGTGGTAGCTGATGCAAATGATAATTTTCCCATATTTACTCAAGAAATATATAAAGTAAGCATAAGTGAAAATACACCAATTAACTCTACGGTGCTTTATGTCAAAGCAAATGATAAAGATGAAGGATCCAATGCCCTGATCACATATTCATTTAGAAAAACATCAGAAAATGTTCTATATACCAGTATGTTTAGCATTCATCCTACAAATGGAGAAATCAAAACCAGTAAAACATTAGACTTTGAAGTAGCAAGAAACTATGAAATATCAATACAGGCAAAGGACAGCGGTGGTCTCGAGGCCCAGTCTAAAGTACTAATTGAAATAACAGATGAAAATGACAATGCTCCTGAAATATCTGTTACTTCGTTATTTACTCCTATTCCTGAGGATTCAGCACTTGGGACGGTGATTGCACTAATTGAAATCCATGATCAAGACTCGGGTGAAAATGGAGAGGTTGACTGTCAAATAATTGATAAAGCACCTTTTCAGCTAATATCGTCATCTACTAGATATTATAGAATTGTTACAACAAGCACGTTGGACAGAGAGAAAATATCAAGTTACAACATCTCAGTTCTGGCAACTGACAGAGGATCTCCTCCACTCTCCAGGAAGAAGATTATTATATTGGATGTATCAGATGTGAATGACAACCCACCAGTTTTCATGAAACCAACATATTTTGTCCATGTTCCAGAAAATAATCTACCGGGGTCATCAATTTACAGTATAGAGGCTTCAGATATTGACACTGGAGATAATGCTAAAGTTTTTTATTCAATTTTTAGTTCAAATGCAGAAGATTTCCCAGTATCTTCTTTTCTTTCCATCAATATAGAAACTGGAGTGGTCTATGCTCAGATATCATTTGATTATGAACAACACAAGGAGTTTGTAATTCAAGTAACAGCAAAAGACAGTGGCTCTCCATCTCTGAGTAGCAATGCAACGTTGTTAGTACAAATTATGGATCAAAATGATAATACACCAAGAATATTGTATCCATCACCAGATAATGGTGGTTTAGCTTCTTTTGAGTTGGTCCCTTTTTTGTCTGAAAAAGGCTCTTTGATAACTAAAGTAGTTGCAATAGATGCCGACTCGGGACATAATGCTTTGCTTTCTTATAATTTTATACACTCATCAGAACCACTTCACTTCAGCATTAGTCAACAAACAGGTGAGATTAGGACATCACAGTCCTTTAAAGAGAAGGATGTATTAAGACAGCAGGTGGTGGTTCTGGTGAAGGACAATGGATTCCCCTCTCTATCAGCAACCGTTACCTTAAGTTTCATTGTTGCAGATAATTTTCAGCAGGCGGCTCCCAAACTCAATAATCAATTCACTGATGAAGATTCACCATCTAATTTGTATCTAGTGACTGCCCTAGCACTGATTACCTTTTTGTTCATTTTAAGTGTTATGTTGGTGATCATTTCAAAATGTAAAGAAACAAAATCTTCCACAGCCCTTGGGTCACTCAGTACAAATCTTTATTCTCCAGTTGATCCCAGGATTCTTTCTCAATATAGTAATGGGACTTTGCCTCTGCCGTACTCATACAATGTTTGTGTTGCTTTGGATTCCTCTGAAAGTGACTTTACTTTCCTAAAACCAAGCCAAAAGGTACCTGTGGACAACCTTATTGATGCTGATGATTCAGGACTTGGAAATGAAAGTTTAAAAGACAATTTTGATACAAACAATCAGGTGAGTAATTCAAAAACATACAGTTCTACTGAGATCATTATTCAAAGCAACCATTTTTAATAAAATGTACCAAAGATGTAATTTACAGTATCAAAGCTAATGCCAAATATCATGCATTTACTGATTTAGTTAGTATAAAAGTATTAATTTGAAACTGTATTTCATTACATAAGTGTATTTTTAATAAACAAGAACAAATTAGAACAAAAACAGTATACATAGACATACTGTTGTTTTAAAACAAACATTTCATCTTACCCACCCCACTGTTGATAATTAAAAGGTTAACACTAATGAGTTTCTTGAAGGGAGTTTACCTGTGCATATACCGTATTTGCCCGAATATAGGCACCACTTTTTTGCCCCACTTTAAGTCTTTAAAGTGGGGGTGCGGCCTATATTCGGCGTCTAGTGCAGGAATGCGCAATTCATATCGCCCGACGCCTGGGACATGCAGTTTCCGGTGCCCGGCAGGCGCTGCAGGGGACCTGCATTCTACTCTCTGGTATGCCCAGACAGCCTCCCCTGCCAGCACTTCCCACGGAGGGAGTGCCGGCAAGGGAGATTGTTAAAGCACATTGTGCAGACGTGCCGGCAGCGGAGGTAATTTATACTCACATCGCCGCAGCCGGTGAACGTCTGCACGATGCACTTTAACAATTTCCCACAGTGGGAAGTGCCGGCACCCGAATTGCGCAGATGTCCCCCGTCGGCCCCGCAAGACACCCGGGAGTCTGCTTTGGTAAGTCTAGGGGGGGGCACATCTTGGGGGCAGAGTGGCAGCATATCTCGGGGGAGGGCAGACTGGCAGAATATCTCAGGGGTGTGCAGAGTGACAGCATATCTGGGGTGAGCAGACTGGCAGCATATCTAAGTGTTTTTCTTTAAAAAAGCACCTAACTTTTAGGGTGCGGCCTATATTCGGGTGCTGCCTGTAATCGAGCCAATACGGTATGTATTTTTAGGAGATTTCTTATCAATTTAACTATAAATGATGCAGTGCGAACTTGGCCCTTCATGCAGGAACTCACTGAAGGCCATTCTTTAGAACACATAGTTAACACATTGAAAATGTTTAACTTTCCTGCAAACTCCTAGTAACTAGACTTCATCTGTAGCACGTGTAAGTGATACTAGAACTGATAGGTCCTTTTTTGTCAGCTGCTATTTTGGGGCTTCACCTGTCAAAAGATGTGTATGTGGACACCAGTGTCCATTAAACGGCTTATAGAAATGTAAAGGGAATTTATTTGGGGGGAAGTAGTGAACAGAAGATCAGAAAAACTTATCTTAAATTTTGTATGGGTCCTTTTTTCAGTTTTTCTCAGCTGTGCGCACCCTCCTGTAAATCCTGTCTTCGTAAGCTTTCCGTTTCCAGTTGGACTTCATGAGGCAGTACTAGCGCTGATGTCAGATGTTGATTTTTTGGTAGTGGCTGGCTTGCATATGGGCTTCCATTTGGAGTTCCCATTTATTTATTCATTATAATGTCTGTTACTAGCTATTTTTACTTGTGCCTCAATATAGTACTATTGACCGTGATTTATCTTTATTATTGTGTGACTGTTGCTGTTAGACTTGGTAAATGAGAAAGAAAAGGTTGATTGTACTAAATAAGGGAACATACTGTTAAACATGTAGGTCTATGAAATTTTTTGAACAAGAAAATGTTCTTCTTAAATGCTAAATTAATTTTGTAGCTAGGAATTATTCTTCTTCACTAAATATTATATTTAGAGTAATACCGTGTTTCCCCGAAAATAAGACATACCCATAAAAGCCGTAGCAGAATTTCTAAGCATTTGCTCAATATAAGCCATACCTCGAAAATAAGACATAGTGATAGGCGTGGCTATGCAGTGAGGTATAGAGGGAGGAGACATAGAAAGTGAAAGTAAAAGTCTCCTCAGTGAAGTGAGGAGCAGGGGGAAGAAGTAAAGCTGTGGCTGCCATTTTACTCAGCACTGTGGGTTTCTCTCCCCCAGCACCAACCAGCAAAAGTCTGTGGGTCTCTCTCACCTCCCACAAACACCAGTAAAGCTGCTGCTTCCCAGCACTGACCAGCAACAGTCTGTGGGTCTCTCTTACCCCCCACAAACACCAGGGGATAGGGGAAAAGCTTCAGCAAGCAGCCTGCTACTGAGCCCAGAGAGATAATCCCAGCTCCACTGCGCAGACTGGACCCAGTTCTCACTGGATCCCTGATAAATAAGCCAGCCCTTACACATCAGCTTTGCTGGCCTATCTCTGTTTTTCCTGAGTATCTGTACCCCCAGACAAGATGAGTATATTTGAATAAATGTAGATTGTTGTACCATAATTAATAAAAAATAAGACATCCCCTGAAAATAAGCCATAGTGTGTCTTCTTGAGGAAAAATAAATATAAGACAGTGTCTTATTTTTGGGGAAACACGGTATTTGGTGGTTCTTTACTATACTAGCCCATTGTATTTGAGTCATTAGAATAATAATAACCATTAGGTGAAACTACGGTTAATATGGTTGAACGTATATAAAATGTGGTGGACCAAAACTAGCACATAGTTAAAACAAAATACTTTGTCTGTAATGTTGATGACAATGTTTGAAAATATATTAGTATTTAACCCTTTTATGCCTTTATATAGTACATATACATTGGCAAAACTGTGTCAATGCTGTCACCTGCCAGAAGGTCTCAGAAAGCTGAGGAGAGACTCCAAAGGGTCTGTCCAGTCCTTGATAGGATCTCTGATTCTTGTGCCTGCTGTCACAAACTGATTGCTGGCTAATCACATGGAGCTGTGCTTGCTGTTCACAGTGTGATCAGTACAAGGGAGATCAGATGGAGAAGAGGAAGAAACCTTTTTTTTTTTTTAAAATATAAATACATGTCATAGTGAGCCCAGTAATGTCACCATGGCTTCCCTGGCATCAATAAGATATGAAAGCCCCAAATGAGTCTTTATCCATATTGAACTATGCAAATAGGAAATTAAACATGAATATATTTTTACGTAAGTGGCCTAATATCCTTTAGGCCTACAAGTACAAGTAAAATAAAATGTTGAAACATTCACTACCCCCAAGCCCCTGGGGTAACTGACTCAAGGGGTTTGAGGGTAATGAATGATATTTTTAATATTAAAAAATACAATATCCAATAATATGTAAAGGGTGAATGTGGCCATTGCTATGAAAATTTACTTAATTTGTCTTTCGTCCAAATTTACTTAATCTGTCTTTTAGTCATTTTAAGAGATGTAGTTGGAGGCATGACTAGTGGACATGGCATTTCAGGTGATGTTTTAGGTGCTTTTTTTTATAAAGTGTCTTCAAGCAGGATAATGTGTTTTGTTTATGCATTTAAATTTATAAACACAGTTTCCATATATATTATTGTGACTTTTAGGGCTGTAGCACACTAGCTCCTAGAAAAGATGGGCATCAGGAGAAGAAAGGGGGACAGAAATTTTGAGTCCCTAAAAAGAGGGACACTTACAAGGAATGCTCTTGGTAATAGCTTGTGCTAAACAGTAGTAGATAATCTGGAAAAACTATGGCCTAGAAACATTTTTATAAACCACTGTTTACTATGGGGTTCAAGATCACAATAATAAAAATACTTTTGTTTACATTTTCAATGCAATGCCTGTGGTGAGACAAATCATATACCAGTGTCCTTATTTTAAAGAAGACTACATTACACTAATAACACATTGTAGGTGTCAAACTTTGCAAACATTTCAAGAATTGTGTAGTTCCACAATTATACCTCTGAGCGCCGCTGTTCACCAATAAGGAGAAAAATATGGAGCTGGAGATCCACTAGTATTTTTCTCATCATCACAAACTGCAGATCGGAAAGAAGCAATACATTCCCTTTTGGACTCTCCCACTATTAAAACACTGGATTACAAACATATTTATACCTAGGAAAAATATCACTGAAATTTTGAACAATGAAAGTTGGTGACATGAGAAACCAGGATTCACAGAAGCACAAAGAAATCATTTGGCAAGTAATGTTTTCCTTCTTATTTTCTTGCCTTTATCTTTCAGTCAATGGACAGCTTCATTATTCAATTCCTGAAGAAATGAGGAAAGACTCTCTTATAGCAAATATTGCAAAAGACATTGGATTAGATATTAATCAGCTCTCATTTAGAAGATTTCGTCTTGTTTCACGTGTTTCAGAAAAATATTTGTCTCTCAATTTAAACAATGGAAATTTATATGTTAAAGACAGGATTGATAGAGAGACCCTGTGTGAGAGAGAGGCTACATGTGTCCTAACAGTCGATGCAGTTGTAGAAAATCCTTTTAATGTATATCCTGTAAACATTGAAATTCAGGATATAAATGATAATCCTCCAATATTTTTTCATGCCATTGTTGCATTAGAAATTCTTGAAACAAGTTCACTAGGAACACATTTTATTTTACAAAATGCAGAAGATGCAGATATTGGCATTAATTCTGTACAGACATACAAACTCAGTGAAAATCAGTATTTTACATTGAGTGAAAAAACCAGCAGTGATGGCAGCAAATTTCCAGAACTTGTCTTAGAGAAACCATTAGACCGAGAGACTCAAAATACTCATGAATTAATTTTAACAGCTCTGGATGGTGGAAACCCAGTTAAATCTGGTACTGCACTAATAAAAATCGTGATTGCCGATGTAAATGATAATTTTCCCATATTTACTCAAGATATATATAAAGTAAGCATACGTGAAAATACCCCAATAAATTTTACAGTGCTTCAAGTAACAGCAACTGATAAAGATGAAGGATCTAATGCCTTCATCACGTATTCGTTTAGGAAAACCTCAGGAAATTCCCTTTATGCCAGTATGTTTAGCATTCACCCTACAAGTGGAGAAATTAAAACTAATCAAAAATTGGACTTTGAAGTAGCAAGAAACTATGAAATACCAATACTAGCAAAGGACAGCGGTGGTCTTGTGGCCCAGTCTAAAGTATTAATTGAAATAACAGATGAAAATGACAATGCTCCTGAAATATCCATTACCTCATTATCTGCGCTTATTCCTGAAGATTCAGCATCCGGCACAATGATAGCGCTAATTGAGGTCATTGATCAGGATATTGGTGAAAATGGAGAAGTTGACTGCTATATCACTGACAAAATACCATTTACGTTAATACCATCTAGTAGATATTATAGAATTGTTACAACAAACGCCTTGGACAGAGAAAAAGTCTCGAGTTATAACATCACAGTTTTGGCAACTGACAGAGGATCTCCTCCACTCTCCACTAACAAAACAGTTAGATTGGATATATCAGATGTCAATGACAACCCACCGATATTTATGAAATCAACTTATAATGTCTTTATTTCAGAAAATAATTTACCAGGAGCATCAATTTATAGTATACAAGCTTCAGATATTGACAGTGGAGACAATGCTAAAATTATTTATTCAATTTCCAGTTCAAATACGGAAAACTTTCCAGTGTCATCTTATTTTTCCATTAATATAGAAACTGGAGTGGTCTATGCTCAGCGGTCATTTGATTATGAGCAACACAAGGAATTTATAATTGAAATAGCAGCAAAAGACTGTGGATCTCCATCTCTGAGTAGCAATGTAACACTGGTTATCCATATTATGGATCAGAATGATAATGCACCACAAATACTGTATCCGTCACTAGACAATGGTGGTTCACCTTTATTTGAGATGGTACCTTTTTCTTCAGAACAGGGTTCATTAATAACTAAGGTGGTTGCAGTAGATGCTGACTCGGGACATAATGCTTGGCTCTCTTATCATTTCATACATGTGTCAGAACCACTTCCCTTCAGCATTAGTCAACAAACAGGTGAGATCAGGATATCACGGGCCTTTCAAGAGAAGGATATCTTGAGACATAAGGTGGTGGTTCTGGTCAAGGACAATGGATTGCCATCTCTGTCTGCAACCGTTACCTTAAGTTTCATTGTTGCAGATAATTTTCAGCAGGCGGCTCCCAAACTCAACAATCAACTCACTGATGAAGATTCACCATCTAATTTGCCAATGTATCTAGTGATTGCCCTAGCACTGATTTCCTTTCTGTTCATTTTAAGTGTTATGCTGGTGATCATTTCGAAATGTAAAGAATCAAAATCTTCCACAGCCCTTGGGTCACTCAGTACAAATCTTTATTCTCCAGTTGATCCCAGGATTCTTTCTCAATATAGTAATGGAACTTTGCCTCTGCCGTACTCATACAATGTTTGTGTTGCTTTGGATTCCTCTGAAAGTGACTTTACTTTCCTAAAACCAAGCCAAATGGTACCTGTGGACAACCTTATTGATGCTGATGATTCAGGACTTGGAAATGAAAGTTTAAAAGACAATTTAGATGCAAACAATCAGGTGAGTAATTCAAAAACATACAGTTCTACTGAGATCATTATTTTCAAAGTGACCATTTTTAATAAAATGTACCAAAGATGTAATTTACAGTATCAAAGCTAATGCCAAATATTATGTATAAAATAGAATGTTACCCTCTTGAAGTCTTATGCAGAGTAGTAAGACAAATATCAAGACTGGTATTTTTAGTAATGCTTTAAAAACAAATATCTTATTTAAAAAGGCCACTATGGGACTCTATGTTTAAGTCTAATTTATTTTCAAATATAGGATGTTCAGCCAGTATTTTGTGGATTGGGTAGACAAAGTCAATGATGGTCTATAATTGTGAGAAATGATAAAGCACATGGTAACCTCACACATAAATGCCTTCATCTAAATTTTGTTCAGCATGGTTATTATTACTTTTACTACCTATTCAGAGCAGGAAATTGTTTAACCCATAATTGTTAAATGGGCAAGTTATGGAAATCCCATCCCTGCCCATTGTTCCTTTAAATGGGGGTGTTTCAATACTGTTTCCTACTGATGTCATCAGGAACTCCTACTGATGTCAGGGGACCTCCCACTGATATCAGGGGACCTCCCACTCACATCACGGTACCGCCCCCTGATGTCAGTGGGCAGTCCTGGCCGCATCCTGCAAGGGAAGGCTCCGGGTAGCCGGAGGCCAGAGGTTCCCAGGTATGTACTGTATATGATGCTGAACTAAAGCAATACTGATTTAGTAAGTATTAAAATATTAATTTGAAACTGTAATTTATTACATTTGATTGATTATATTTTTAATAAACAAGAAAAAGAGAAAAAAAACAAAAAACTATTGTTTTAAAACAAACATCTCATCTTTCCCACGCCACTGTGGATAATGAAAAGGGCCTAACACTAATGAGTTTCTTGGAGGGGGTTTACCTGTACATATATGTATTTTTACGAGATTTCTTACCAATTTAACTATAAATTATGCAGTGCCAACTCGGGCCTTCATGCATGAGCTCACTGAGGGTCATTCTTTAGAACACATAGTTAAGGTATTGAAAATATTTGACTTTCCTGCAAACTCTTAGTAACTAGACTTCATCTGTAGCACATGTAAGTGACACTAGAACTTATAGATCCTTTTTGTCAGGTGCTATTTTGGAGCTTCACCGGTTCACAAGTCAAAAGTGACACACCAGTGTCCACTAAAAGGCTTATGGAAATGTGAAGGGAATTTCAATAAAGGGAATTTTGGGGAGGAAGTAGGGTGCCTAGTATTATGTGCTTAGTATTTTGCCTTTGGGTTTTAACAGAAGATCAGAAAAATGTACCTTAAGTTTTGTATGGGTCCTTTGTTCCGTTTTTCTCAGCTTTTCTTTTCCAGTTGGACTTCATTGGGCAGTACTAGCTAGCAATGATGTCAGATGTTTTTTTGAGAGTGGTTGGCTTACAAACGGGGTGTCAAATTCCATTTATGGCATCAATATTTATCTGATTATTTTACATGCTAAGTCATAAGTGATGTGTTCGTAAGCGACGTGAGGATATCTTCCACTGGTACCATAGGATCACTGGTAGACAAGTAATTATGGGGGTTTGAGCTAAAGATTTATTAGGTATTACATACTTAATTCATACATATAACGCATATATAAACTAGCACATAGTTAAAACAAAAGAAACGTTACTTTGTCTGTATTGTTGATGAAAATGTTTGAAAATATTTTATTGTTGAACCCTTTTATGCATTTGTTGATGTACATATACATCGGCAAAACTGCATCAACTGACACCTGCCAGAGGGTCTCAGAAAGCCGAGGAGAGACCCCAAAGGGTCTGTCCAGTCCCTGATGGGTTCTCTGATTCTTTTGTCTGCTGGCACAAACTAATTGCTGGTTAATCACATGGAGCTGTGCTTGGTCTTCACAGTGTGATCAGTACAAGGGAGATCAGATGGAGAAGAGGAAGAAACCTTTTTTTTTAAAAAAAAAGTGAGATATAAATAAATGTCACAGTGAGCCCAGTAATGTAACAATGGTATCACTGACATCAGTAAGATATGAAAGTCCCCAAATGGGTCTTTATCCAGAAAAAAGAATATATATTTACATATGTGGCCTGATATAATTTAGGCCTACAAGTACAAGTAAAATAAAATACAAAAACATTCACTAAATTCACTTAAGGGGTTTGAGGGTAATGAATGTTACTTATAAAATTTTATTTTACTTGTATTTAAAAATATAATATACAATAATATGTAAAGGGTGAATGAAAATTTACAATTTGTCGTTCTTTTAGCATACCTATACCGATATTTCAAATAAAAAAAAAAGAGGTACACTCGTTTTAACAGATGTAGTTAGAGGCATGACTAGTGGACATGGCATTTCATGAGATGTTTTAGATGACTTATGGAACTATTGATGGGTTTTTTTTATAAAGTGTCTTCAAGCAGAGTAATGTGTTTTGTTTATGCATTTAAATTGATAAACATAATTCTGTTGTTTCTATATATACTCACTGGTCACTTTATTAGGGACACCTGTTTAATTGCTTGTTAACACAAGTAGCTAATCAGGCAATCATGTGGTAATGGATTAAGGCATGTAGACGTGGTCAAGACCGAGCATCAAAATGGGGAGGAAAGGGGATTTAAGTGAAGTTGAACGTGGCATGGTTGTTGGTGCCAGACGGGCTGGTCTGAGTATTTCAGAAACTGTTGATCTACTGGGATTTCCACGCACATCCATCTCTAGAGTTTACAGAGAATGGTCCGAAAAAGAGAAGTATCTAGTGAGCAGCAGTTATGTGGACAAAAATGCCTTGTTGTTGTCAAAGAAAAATGGGCAGACTGGTTCTCGAAGACAGAAATGCAACAGTAACTCAAATAACCACTTGTTACAACCAAGGTATGCAGAATACCATGTCTGAACGTACAACACCTCGAACCTTGAAGCAAAATTGTGACAATGGAAGACTGGAAGAATGTTATCTGGTCTATTGAGTCTCAAGTCCAACTGCAACATTCAGATGGCAGGATCAGACTTTGGCATAAACAACATGAAAGCATGGATCCATCCTGCCTTGTATCAACGGTTCCGGCTGGTGGTGGTGCTGCAAAGGTGTAGGGGACATTTTTTGGCAGACACTGGGTGCCACTTAGTACCCTTAGTACCAATTGAGTATTGTTTAAATGCGACAGCCAACCTGAGTATTGTTGCTGACTATCCCTTTATGACCACTGTGTACCCATGGCTTTTTCCAGTAGGATAATGCACCATGTCACAAAGCTCACATCATCTCAAACTGGTTTCTTGAACATGAGTTTACTGTAGTCCAATGGCCTCCACAGTCACCAGATCTCAATCCTATGGAGCACTTTTGGGATGTGGTAGAACGAGAGATTCGGATAATGGATGTGCAGCCCACAAATCTGCAGCAACTGTGTCGATGCCTTTATGTTCATGTGGACCAACATCTCTGAGGAATGTTTCCAGCACCTTATAGAAAGTATGCCATGAAGAAAGAAGGCATTTCCAACCGGGAACTTGCACTGTGTACCTAATAAAGTGGCCAGTGAGTGTACATTATTTCAGGGCTGTAGAACACTACCTCCTAGAAAAGAGGCATATCAGGAGGGAAAAGAGGGACAGAACACAGACTATCCCTCAAAAAGGGACACATACAAGGAATGCTTTTAGTAATGGGGGATTGAACCAAATAGCGTGTGTGAAATAGTAGTAGTAGATCATATGGAAAAATGGTGGCCTAGAAACATTTTTATAAACTATTGTTCCTACTAAATTTACTATGGATTTCAAGATCACAATAGTACTATTCAGTTTTCATGAAAAATACTTTTGTTGACATTTTCAATGCAATGCGTGTGTTGAGACAAAGCATATATCAGTGTCCTTATTTTAAAGAAGATATCAAACTTTAAAAACATTTTCAAAATTGTGTAGTTCCACAATTATACCTCTGAGCGCCGCTGTTCACCAATAAGGGGAAGAATATGGAGCTGGAGATCCACTAGTATTTTTCTCAACATCACACACACTGCAGATCTGCAAGAAGGAATATAGCCATTTTTGAATTCTCTCACAAGCAAAACACTGGATTACAAATAATTCTGCACCAAGGAAAATATTTAATTGGAATTATTTTAATGATTAGGGAAATGAGGAACCAGGATTCACAGAAATGCAAAGGAATCAGATGGCAAGTAATATTTTCCTTCTTATTTTCTTGTCTTTGTCATTCAGTCTCTGGACAGCTTCGTTATTCAATACTTGAAGAAATGAGGAAAGACTCTGTTATAGGAAATATTGCAAACGATCTTGGATTAGATATTAAGCAGCTCTCACTTAGAAGATTTCGTCTTGTTTCAAGTGTTTCAGAAAAATATTTCTATGTCAATTTAGGGAATGGAAATTTGTATGTTAAAGATAGGATAGATAGAGAAATACTGTGTGGGAGAGAGCCTACCTGCTTCCTAACATTTGATGCAGTGGTTGAAAAGCCCTTAAATGTTTATACTATACACATTGAAATTCAGGATATCAATGATAATGCTCCAAATTTTTTTCACAATATTGTTGCACTAGAAATTATTGAAACAAGTTCACTAGGAACACGCTTAATTTTGCAAAATGCTGAAGACCCAGATATTGGTATTAATTCTGTACAGACATACAAGCTCAGTGACAATCAGCATTTTATACTAAGTGAAAATACCAGATCTGATGGCAGTAAATTTCCAGAACTTGTCTTAGAGAAAAATTTAGATCGTGAAACACAGAATATTCATGAACTCATTTTAACAGCCCTAGATGGAGGAAACCCAATGAAATCTGGCACTGCGGTAATAAAAATTGCCGTTGTTGATGTGAATGATAATTTCCCCATATTTGCTCAAGATGTATATAAAGTAAGCATAAGCGAAAACGCCCCAATTAACTTTACAGTTCTTCATGTAAAAGCAACTGATCAAGATGAAGGATCCAATGCTCTGATCACATATTCATTTGCAAAAACTTTAGAAAATGCCCATTATAACAGCATGTTTCACATTCACCCTACAAATGGAGAAATTACAACAAATGAAAAATTGGACTTTGAAGTAGCAAGAATGTATGAAATTTCAGTAGAAGCAAAGGACAGCGGTGGTCTTGTGGCCCACTCTAAAATATTGATTGAAATAACAGATGAAAATGACAATGCTCCTGAAATATCCGTTACCTCATTATCTACACCTATTCCTGAGGATTCAGCAGCTGGCACGGTGATTGCACTAATTGAAGTCCGTGATCAAGATTCAGGTGC